>BQNB010074437.1:0-31792 GCA_026074375.1 Tanacetum coccineum | reverse complement strand
TAATTATATGGTGCTTGCTTGACGTAAACTTTTATTTGTTTGGTGTCCGCTTACGTTAAATGTTGATTTTTAGTTTACGCGATACGATAAAAAAAATTTAAAAGTAAACGCGCAAAACTCTAAAAATAAATAATGGAATAATTAAAGTCGTAAATAACCTAAAAATGAGAAATGTTACATTGTCATTCTGATATTCCTCATGTCATTGACCAACTTCTGAAATGGAACATAGTACTCATTGATGTTTTCACCTGGAAGCATCTTGAACCGCTCAAATCCATCATACAACTGTGATTCTGTGTCTTCTTTGGTGAGCTCAGAACCTGCAAGAAGCATTTTGACGTTGTCCCAAATTGCTTTTGCTTCAATGTTGTGATTGATGAGCTTGTAGATATCTTTGGGTAATCCTTGAAGCACAATATTGGTTCCACGGACATCTGCATCGTATCGCTTCTTCTCCATGTCACTTAGATCCTCAAAGGTACGAGGCCTTTCTGGTCCAAGTAGAACACCTCCCTCAGGGGTATTTCTAAGTGTATTCCTTGTGGTTCTAAGCTCAAATGGTCCTTGATCAATAGACTAGAGAATTAGCAATCCATTTTCCTTTCCACTACAGTACAATCGGATTCGTTGTGACCATGATTCGTAATCAGTCCTATCGAGCATAGGAGGACGGGTATCAGAACCGGCCGCTTAAATATCATATGAGTTACTAGACATGATTGTTTGATTGATTGTATTATGATAGACTTTGGATCGGTACAATGATTATTTATTTTATGTTAAAAGTGATGATTGTTTGTTGATATAGGTGATATGTTGTTTGTTTGTGATTTGGTTTGGTTTAGTTTGATTAAGTTTACGAGATGCAATACACAAGTCTCAGTCAGGAAATCTAGACAAGTCTTAATGTTAAGGATTAGACAAAACTCAGTGAGGTGTCCTAGACAAAACGCAGTCAAGAAGCAAAGACAAAACGCAATGTAGAATTTTTTTTACCAAGGATTCTTTCCACCAAAACGCAATAAGGGTCTTCAACTTGGGATAAAACGCAGGATACAAACCGCAATGAGAAGGAGACAAAACACAGTGACGTGTCTTGGGCAAAACG
The DNA here is from genome assembly GCA_026074375.1 of Tanacetum coccineum. NCBI lineage: Eukaryota > Viridiplantae > Streptophyta > Magnoliopsida > Asterales > Asteraceae > Tanacetum > Tanacetum coccineum. Next base: position 30,681 of record BQNB010074437.1, on the reverse strand, counting down.
CAATCAACTCTTGAGACAAAACGCAATCAAGAAATTAATTGGGCAGAGTTTCTCCAAGTCAAAACGCAATGAGGGTCTTCAACTTGAGACAAAACGCAACCTGTAATGTTAACCAAAACGCAATACACAAAACGCAACTGTTGTACTACACTAGAAGACAAACCGCAGTGTACTATTCTCTAACAAAATGCAGAGACAAAACGCAATACACAAAACGCAACTGTTGTACTACACTAGAAGACAAACCGCAGTGTACTATTCTCTAACAAAATGCAGAGACAAAACGCAACTAACAAACGTCTTCCAGGGAGACAAAACGCAATTTCTAGAAAAGCTTCAAATTACCAAAAATCACCCTTTTGAACGTTTAAGCTTGGATTTTCTTGCACAACTTGGTACTAGAAGGCTAAAACTACACTAAAAACACTAACTTTAACACCACAAACGTGAGAATCAAAGAAAGCCAATGTAAAAACCATAAACCTTTAAAAACCAATTTTTTGATTAATTCTTCCAAGAGAAACGCACATACAATCTAAGTAATCATCCCATGTGCTTTGATACCAATTGTAGTATATTGGAAATCATAACACAATCAAGAGATGATGGGTTGGCCGAATTTCTAGAGAGAGAAAGTGACTAGTCTAGTGAGAGAAAACACCTTTAAGTGTGTGTATTATGAAATGAACAACCAACCCCTCTCAATGGCTGAGAAGGGGTTTAAATACAAGAGTTTATGTGCCCTAAGTGGGCTATGGAGTGGGCTAACATGTGGGTAAAGACCCGGCCCAACGCCATATGTCATACGGTAACGATTAAACTACGAGCTATGCTATTCTAGACAATACACGGGGTGACCGAGTCTTTTTCGTAAACCTAACAGAATGATACCAAAAATCGAACGATTACTAGAGTATAGGAGATTACAAAGTGTTTCCTATGGAATTAGTAGCTTTGCTTGACCTCTTCTACTCTTCTTATCTTCTGAAAATTGACTTTTGTGGTTAAGGTATCGAAAATATGATCAAGTGACTAAAGTGGAAAGTCGATTTTAAACTTGTTTAAAATAATGACTATACCCAGTGTTGCATGATACTCCCTGAATTAGACATAGTTGATCAAGTTATATCTAATTTAGGTCTAATGATGCAACCACTCGGACTAGTCGACTCGTTTCATGTTCGATGTTTTTAGAAAAAGAAAATCATTTTGGTTATAGTTCGGATTTTTATTTTTGAAAAACCGGCATTCTTTATAACCTTAGGCTCTTATTACCAATCTGTCACACCCCACAAAAATTATGGATGGGGCTCATGCGACGAGGTACTTTATTCATCCGGGAGCGGATAAGATGTACCATGATTTGAGAAACATGTATTATGTCACACCCCACCAAGGCGGAACCGCGAGGTGTAACATATTAATAAACATCACACAAGATGATAGATAAAACACAATACATTAATTAAGATAAAAGAAAATTATCCGAATTACAACATTTCCAAGTACAAGTTTAAAAAAGTACAAATGGCAATAACTTGAAAGAAAGTAGACATCTTGAACATGTCCAATTGTAATGCACTAAGTTTCCACTTTACGAATGTCACCTGAGAAGCATGATAAAAACGGTCAACTATCCAAATAGTTGGTGAGCTCACAGGATTATGTTCACAAAATACAGTTTTATAAAAGAGTAGATGTCCGATAATAGTTTGTCAACTCAATGACAAGTTATCAAAAACAGTTGTCCAAACCGAAATCAATTTCCAAACAAGTTGAGAGTCCAAAACAAATCAAGTTTCAAAACAGTTCCCGTTACCCAAAGTAACGTAACACAATCAATGTATATGTATGCTATAGTGTTCATGCGAGGCACTACTTAAACGTATTCAGCCTAACCGTTCCAAACATCCAATCAAGTTCCAGTTGTATAGTGAGGCACAAACACTAGACTAATGCTCCCTTTGCGGGATGAGGAGGGCTAATCTCCTAATAGCGCTACTCATAAAACAACTTCTCAATCCCGATGAGAAGGATAATGAGTTAAAAGTAGTGGCGGGTTCCAAGCATCAAACAACATACATATCAAGTTCAAAGTTCAAAGTTCAACACGTTTCCAAAGTTCAACAAGTTCAAATCTAGTTCCATACGTTCAAAACAAGTTCAAGTTCAAATGTGCTCAAAAGATTAATTACTTAAAACTAATTGCATAACAAACGACACATCATGCTTTCCGCCCCAAAACATTTAAAACATGTAAAAAGGGGAATGTGAGAAACTCACCGAAAATAGAAGTATCGACCGAGAAAGTCAACAAAGGAAGAAGAATAACAACAACGATCTTAACCGCGACCTATAATAATAATGGTCCGCGTATAAGAAAATATAGTTATACGAAAATGCACATTTTGCATATGTATAAAATATATATATTCCGACATACATGTAATCTTATATTGTAGAATCCATGTGCGCGCCAAACTTACTTACTTATACCCACTAAGTGTTACGCCTAAAGATTTATTCCATTTCAACCCATTCTGACTAATATGAAGTTTTAATGAAAATTACCCATTTTGACCCGTTATCAAGATTAAGATATCTAGACACTAATAAAAGTGAAAGACTAACTTATTAGTTGTAATTTCAGTTTTAGTTAATATATTTTGCGCCTTAATCATTATTCATAACGCTAATTGACCATTAAAATAATTTCACCAAGTTTGACTTTTTATTATATATTTTCCTTAAGTCTGACCCGTCCAAAACGACCCGCTAAAATACATTTTCACGGCTCGGACTCTAAAGCATTTTGATGTAAAACAACGTTTCGGACAACTTTTTAGATTTACCCGAGACCTGGAACAGCCCAGAAAATGACCAAAATGCCCCTACAAGTTTTTGCAGAAAACTTATCTTTATCATAATAATGTAATATCTAATCCTAAGCTTTTTGACTCGCTAACATACGTTTTTAGCCTTAGTTGTCCTCACGGGAAAGTAAAACGACATTTTAAACAACTTTTTAGTTTTACCCGTGATATGTGTGAAAACACATATCCGTTTTATATCAAAAATGACCCATAAAAGACAAAATTGTGCTTAAAATGCTTGTATATTGCTTGATGATTGTGTAGGTATGGATAATGCAAATATCACAAGAAAACGGTCAAAACCGGACAAACACGGACACGGGAACGGATAGAGTGTACAAGAGCCGGGAGAATGCTTTCAAGGTCAACCAAAGTCAACATTGGTCAACTACAAGAAGACAAAAACCTTTCAAAATTCACAAAATGCCCCTCAATGTTAAACCAAATTCACAAAAAGTCCTTAAAACCCTAACACCGTTAGTTCTTTTATTAATAAAGACTAACGGTCGTTAGTCTTTTATAATAAACCATTTTACCATTAAACCATTTAACCTAGCCCAATCCAAAACCCTTGGCCCAAACTCTTTTCTTATTACCCTAGCCCAGGTCAACCCCTACTTTTACTCAGTCAAACCACAAACGAAATAAGAAAAGGGGGGCGGGAAACCTTTTTACTGTTCACCGTCCCTTTCCTTTTTACCCTGCACACAGGCACCAAATTAACCCCGCTTAAAATAGTTCTTACCCTTTCTAAAAGCCAATACGTCATCCACTGAAGTCATAAAAAAATTGGAAAGTGGAGATAAAGGGCCAATTACTATTGGTGGAGTTACGTGAAAGGCATTCAACGGCCCTTATTGATTGATCAAAAGTTTGGTATGGTGAGAGGGCTATGATTAATAAGGATGGATGAGCGTAATGAGGCCTAATAAGCTTCATCAAAACTAGGCCATATTAGCTATAAATAGGAGCTTTCACATTCAGAGTGGAATAACGAGGAGTAGGATTAGGGTAGGAGTAGCTTATTTAGCTTTATAGCTTATTTTAGTGCTTATTTGTATTTTTTTTTCACAGCATTGTAATGTTTTTATGAATATTAATAAAAGTTTTCTTTAGATTAAATCTGTTTTGAATCAATCTTTTCATTTATGCAAAATTTTGAATTATTGTTAAATAAGCTCAATAAACTCTATTATAAGCTACATTACCCTCTCTTATGTTCATTAGCTCAAATAAGCTTATCTAAGCTTGTTTGAGTTTGGTTATTCAGTCAAAAAAGTAATTGGTTAAGGATTTTGGTTTTTAAGCTCTTATGGATGATAAGCCAAACAAGGATGGGCTTATGGGGTGTTTACAGCTTATTTAATAAGCTGAGCTTGTAGATTAAGCTTGAAAAAGCTAGTTGATTCCCTGTTTAAGCAAGGGATAAGGTACATTCCCCTTTTTCACTTTTTAAAGCTCATTTTCTGCTTAATTGCTTATTCTGCTTATTTGTAGCTTATTTATGCTTTTCACTGCTTAATGTTGTTTATTATTATTGTTTAATGCTTAGTTATGTTTGCTTATTACTTGAAAGTTATTTAGCTAAGTTTTCACTTAAAACTGCCATGTAATTGCTTTGAACTGCTTATTTTTTTTTGCTTATTGTATGTGCTTATTTTTGGTTGGATTCTGCTTAATATTGCTTAACTTTACTTAGTTGATTATGTTTTCAAACCTATTTGCTTAAATCAGTGCTAATCAGCTTTAAAAAGGATTTAAAATTTTTTAAAGGGGTGTTTGGCACAAGGCCAAAATGGGTCAATTTGAGCATAAAACTGTTTTGGGTCAGTGTGCCTATTTTAGCAAGACTTTTTGAGTTGGATTTAGCTGCTTTTTAAAAGATCTTAAGGGTTAGAACCAAGTTTTGAGGTATTTGGTACAAATTCTTTAAACCTGTGTTTTTAAAAATCTTTTAGAGCTGCTTCATTTGATTTGTGTTTTAAAAAGTGTTTTAAGGTTGCTTTTAGGTTTCTTTCTAAGTGTCAAAATGCAGTGGTTAAATGTCCTTTAGTATACTTTTGTTTTATCAAAGCCTGTCACAAAATTGGTTAAGTTTCTTTCAAGTTTAAAACAGCTTTTCCAAATTTAAATTTAGGTTAGTAAAAAGTTGTTTTTAAGAATTTGAGCTTATAAGCATAAGCTCATTGGTGGGTGTTCTCAATCTGTTTTAACTTATTTTTTTATCTTAGACTTATTTTCCTAGCTTAAAATTAAGGCTGAAAAAGCCAAGTTTTCTTTTATAAAAGATAGAAACTCAGCAAGTGCTGAGTGAAACAGCAGTTTTCATAAGCCATTTTCTTGGCTTATAAGTGTTTCAAACCCAAACTAGATTGCTGATTTTAGAAGCTTATAGGCAAATCTTTTCATAGGTATACCCCATTTTTCCATAAGGATCCAACTAAGTGCTTAAAAATAAGCCCCAAAGTTCCCTTTAGGCTGTTTGTTAGAAGTTCTAGCCATTAGTGCTTATTTTCTTATTTTTGCTTTTCTTATTGTAATTTTTGCTTAATTCTGTTCAAAAATGCTTATTAGATGTTGTTAAGTGGCTGTCTTTGCTTATTTCCCCTTTCATTGTGCTTTTTACTCATTTAAAGTCTAGTAGTTTAAGCCCTTTTAGTCTTAAGTCTTTAAAAGCATTCTGTCAGTATTATAAGTGCTTTTTCCAGCTTATTTTTCTGTTTTTAGAAAAAAGTGTCTTTTTTAAATTTGCTTATTTTTGCCTTTTCTTTAAGTTTGTCAAAAGAAAATTGAAAAAAAAATGTTTTACAAAAAGGGAAGCCATGGGGGGTCGAACCCATGACCTCCCTTTTAGCACACAGTCGTCCCACACAACCCACACACTAACCACTGCCCTTGGGACTTTTCACCTGCTAGATCTTACCAAGTTTATTATATAAGCCTTATTTACCCTTTTGCTTTTCAGCCCTTTGAGGCTTATTTTCAGCTTATTTATAAGCAGTTTTTCAAAGATTGTATTTTTCCTACATTATTCATAGTTAGAACTATTTTCTGTAATTTTTCGAGATTTTTAACAAGTAGTTTACTATTTTTAACCATTTAATTTCTTTAAAACAGTTTTTAATTCATATTAAATAAAATAAAAGTCAAAAAAATATAATTCTTTTTTTCAAAATTTTCTTTTATCAATTAGGACCTAGGAAAAATAGATTTACGTCCGTAGGGTTAATATTTTAAAATTTCGTTTTTTAAAGAACGGGATTCGTTTCCGTTCTCGTTTTTCGTGTTTTTAAGCTCATTTCAATTTCGTTTTTGTTCTAGTTTTCTTTAAACTTACTTTTTAGTCAATTAGAGTCTATTAAAAGAGAAAAATTCATCTTAGGTTTAATTTTGGAAATTTATGGTTTTTAATTACCATTTAGGGTTCCCGTTTTGCGTTTTTAGTTAAAGTTTAATTTCCCATTGTTAAAGTTAAGTTTAATTGTCCTTTAATTTGTTCAATTTTAGGATTTTAGAAAACAAACCATCTTTGAACCAATTCAAATCATTGTCCAAATAACAAACGTGGTCTCAATTTCACAAATCGTTGGGGAAATACGACCCGAGAATCATACTTCCCGGTTAATATACGTATTATTATATATATATTATCGTGTGATTTTTCTAACTTCCTTTGTCCTCAAGTGTAGTTTGAGAATTTCATATTATTTTATATTTTATAATTACGTGTGTTGATTTTAAACAATCAATTTTTGGCGCCGCTGCCGGGGATTTGTGATTAAGATTCCTTCGTTTGAAGTTTGTTGATCGTGATTTGGAGAACCTTTCGTTTTCGAAAGTTACGCTTCTTTAAAAATAAAAAATAAAAAATAAAAAAAATATAAAAAATAAATACAAGCAACTCCAATATCAACTTTAGGTGAACTTCATGCTCCTCTTTGGACTTTGAATAAATCAAGATGTCGTCAATAAAGACAATGACAAACTTGTCAAGATACGGCTTACATACACGGTTCATAAGGTCCATGAATACCGCTGGAGCGTTAGTCAGACTGAAGTGCATGACCCTGAACTCAAAATGTTCGTACCTCATCCTGAATGTAGTTTTGGGAATATCTTCTTCACGTACTTCTCACTGACAGATAAACCCCGGTATCAAAGGTTTAATATAAAAAAAAATACCGTGACCCTTGTAGTTGATCGAACAGGTCATCGATCCTAGGAAGAGGGTAGCGGTTCTTGATAGTTAGCTTGTTCAGCTCTCGATAGTTATACACATACGGAACGAACCATCCTTCTTCTTAGCAAAGCAAGACTGAGGCTCCCCAAAGTGAAGACTAGGTCGTATGAAACCTTTGTCTTAGAAGCTTACTAAGTTGGGTTTGACCACTCTTTTAATTCCGAGGTGCCAAACTAATATAGATAAGGTGATTTTGCGACATGCATAGCTCTAGGAATAAGATCTATGCGAAATTCTACTTCACGAGATGGGGGTAACCTTGATAAATCTTCGAGAAACACGCCAGGGAAGTTACGTACGACAGGGATATCTTTGAGTTTCGGCTTGTTCACTTTCATGGTCTTTAACAGTTTCATTTTCCTTCCGGATGTTCTAATCTCTCCGTTGGATAACGAAATTTGGACTATTTTCTCATAACAAACTATCTTAGCTCTAGGCCTTGACAACCAATCCATTCCTACGTTACGATGAAACTACCATGTCCAAAAGGAATCCGAGTCTATATGAACTATGACACTAGTATCTAGCCCACATCCCCGGACAATCTCGTTGGTTTCTAACTTTAGATCATTAGTAATTTAAATTTCATAATCGGGGTTTATAGCACTAGGTTTCGAGTTATTCAAGGGAAAAAAACTAGTAAAAATAAAACTAGAATAGGCATCGGAATTGAATATTACAGTAGAAAATGATCGATAAAAGAAAAAGTACTCGTCACAACGTTCAGATCTTGCTGAGCTTCATTAGCAGTAATGTCAAAAGTTCTACCACGGCCTAGTTTCCATTGTTTCCCTTAATTGCAGAAGCTAGACCCCGGATGTAGCGATCAATATGCTTGCCTTTACGAGAGCGGCTGTGCGCGACACTATGTCTAGCTTAACTCATGGAATTTAATTCTCGTCGCGATGGTATGTTTTGTTTTGCGTAACGATTAACAGTGTGTGAGATATTTAATTTTTTAAAAAAAGGTGAAAAGTGAGTTTTTTTATTTTTGATAAAAAAATAAGTGGCTAGGATTGGTTCATTGGGTCTATGACAAAAATTGGGTCTATATTGAACTTTTGGCTATAATTAAGGGGGCTGCCCATGTATTTAAGGGGGCCGCCCCTTTCAGACGCTCCTCTTTTTTGTCCTATCCAGAGGAGGTGTTTACTAGACCTTTTCTAGCCGTTTTAGGTTTGAATTTTTGAAATTCAAAATGTTTATTTTGAATAAAACATTTCTTTTAAATGTAGATAATGTTTTGTAAGTTTATAAACATAGTTACAATATTTTATAAAAGTTTGAGGTTGAATAAAAATTTCCTTTGATCATAAAATCCATTAAGCATTTATTTATTCATACCCTTAAGTGATGTAATTGTTGAAATGAGAATTTACTACTAAATACTTGTTTACGTTTAATTTTACGTTTAACATTTTTATATTTTGTGATTATCAAAACGTAAAGATGTGAAAAAATATTATTAATGTTTTTAGGCATTATATTTTATCAACATTTTGAACCGCTTACACACAGCATCTTTACAAACGAAATTCTGGACAGCCAACATAGTTTTAGCACTTAATTTTGTACAAAGGTTTTGACTAACTTTTACACCTTGAAAATCGACGAGGCCTAGTTCGTTGGAAAGTAGACTCGAAGTAGATAACTTTAGGGTCCTGAAAACCTAGAAAAGCTTTTGAAACGACCACGTTATGACATCCGAAAGTTGACCTAAATTCGGATATGAAAACTATCATTTTCATGAAAATTGCCGAAACCGTTTCCTAACTAGAATCGTTCATAACTTTTTCGTTTTTAGGAGTTAGAAGCTCTAATTTATACCAAAACGATAATTGGAACGATCTCTACAATTCTAATCACTAAAATCCCAGATTACATCACACTAAACCCGCTGATTTTTAGTCCAAACTTTCTGCCCTAATTAAGGGTTATAAAACTCTTTCAATTCATCACTATTTTGCACAAATTTCACATCCCACAATCTTAAACTATCCTACACTTTACCCTAAACCTATTTAACCATCCACAATCACCAACAACCTCACAAACATCACATGCATCCTAATCAATGGATTCCCAATTTCATAAAATAAACTTGCATGTACATTAGTTTTTATAAGATTTTGAAAATTAAATAAAAAGGAAGAAAAGTAGCTTACAATGTAATCACAATAGAAGATAAATCAAAAGCTATAAACCCTTGGGGGTTTATGAACTTGGCCGAACTACAAAGGGACCCAAAATGAACCCAAAATCAACTTTTGTTAACCCGAATCTTGAATATAACTTCCTTGCTCAACCCTTGCTAATATCTAACACTTGAATTCACCTAAATCACCAATCTTGAAAAATTAGAGATTTACAAAACCTTCTTGCATGTTTAATTTTTTTGAGAGGAAAGATTAAGGGTATTTTTATGAGCAATTTGGTATATGATTGAGTGATTTTGATGAAGATTTGAGGGCTCAATTGGTGATTATTGTTAGTGTACTCGAACAGGAAGAAGAAGAAGGGAGAAGCAGATATATTTTGTCGATATAATTTAGGGGTGTGTGTGTGAGTTTTGACTTATATAAAAAAAGAAAGGGTGTGCTTGCTTGCTCGGTTGTTAAAAAAAAGGAAGTGGGCTTGGGTTTTATAATTAATGTAAAGTTTATAAAAATATGAATGGGCTTGATGTTGTAAAAAAAATATGGGTGTTGTTGTGTGGGCTTGGCTGCCGAAAATCAAAAGAAAAAGGGGGAAGGGCTCCGGCCCAATTTTTTTGTTAAACATTATATTTTTTTAAAACTCGGCCCTAAACTTTAACCCGACTCGCTAAATTTTATAAAAACAGAATATTTAAATTGGGTTCGGCCTGACACGAATAAATAAATAAATAAAATAATTAAATAAATTAAATGAGCTCTCATGGCTATAATATGACATTCGTTGATTTCTCGATCGATAAAACGGATAAATATCAAAAGCTCGACTCGCGAATATTTAAAACGACGATTTTTGCTAAATCGACTAAAAATAATAAAATAAAGTCTATAAAAAAGTTCGGAATAAATAGCGACGAGAATACGAGTTGCATCAAAACCAAGCGTTAATTGCTAGGAGAAATGTAACCACATAAAAGTGACTCCATAATTAATTAAGAGAGTCAAATATCATACGTTTGCTTTCGGTTACTGACCTCAAAATTGACGGATGTCACAACTTTGTCAGCTTTTAGGCCGACTTTAGGGCCTCAAAACCCTATTGTAACTAACCGTAATCCATGTTTAATCAAGTAAGATTATCTATCTTTAATCATTCAATATGTCTATGTGTTGTTTGATTGATTTATGTTCTTGCTCTCTTTATAACATGTTAGGTTAAACCCTCCTTTGTATTTGCTTATGATTGCTTGAAAGTTGGATTGTAGATCCTATTACTGTTGCTTCTTGTGACGAATGTGCACGTTAGGCTTTAGAAAACTAGCCATAAGATATTAAATTGGCATAGACATCTAGGAAAATGCAAGAAGTGTAGAAAGGATACCATCAGTAACAGTCTTCATACTACCTTACCCCTTATATGGTTGATCCCTCTTAAGATATTCAATTGTATTTAATATACTCTTAGGGGCCTTGTAATAGTCTTTATACTACCTTACTTGTGCGTTGTCTTAACGGAATATTAAATAGACAGCGGGTTCGTGTAATTCGTTCATGACTTAGGAAATACTTACACTGATCATCACGAGTATGACAAGGCAACATGATTAGGAGAAGCAATCTAATGAGTAATACATGATTAAGTAAATACATTATTTTATCATAAATTTATCACCAGTAGTTTAGATTATATTTAGTTTAATCATTAGTTAATCAAACCATTGATTTACCTGCTTTCTTTAAAATATAAAAATACAAAAAATAATCTTCTTTCAATCCCTTCTGTTAGACCATGATCAAGTCTTCCCAACCTATTCCCCTAGAGAACGATAACAACCCTCGAGTCTTGCCTATACTACTACTACAACGGTTAGGTACTCTGCCTAGGGAATTGTAAAACTTCTTGTTGAAGTCCTACGATGACCGCATCACACGTCTAAGTGTCATGGAAATTATTCAAGCCGATGATCTCTCTTGGATTCTCTTTTTCGGAAAGTTTTCTAGAGGTGGGGATTGATTGGAATGTTTTGGTGAATTCTTCTCCATCCGGATCAATTATCCTAATTTTAGAATGCCATGCCCCATCTCCATCTTTGGGTGGTTTGCCCTAATTGATCGGATTCTCTATTAAGTCTTCTGACTCCCACATGTTTCCCTTAAGGTTTATTGGCAAGGCCCCTAGGAATTCTACCATTCGCCTAAACACTAGGACGTCCTTAAAGGGATTGATTTCAGCATCTCTTGTTATTTCCCATTCTCCAAGTAAATGACAGTCCATGAATTCCTTTCTAGCATAGTAAGGGGTTTGGGCACCTACACCGTCTGAGCTAGGTCGTTGTTTATACGATTCCCTTTTCCCTAGTGTGGTCCAATAGGGTGTTTCCTCTTCACCCGGATCGGTTTCCTTTACTCTAAATATTGACCTTGTGATCCCTTCTCCTACCGCTATTTTGGCTTTCCTACAATCTATAACTGCATTTGCGGTTGCCAGGAATCCTCTTCCTACTAGTAAAGGGGTTTCAGGATCTTTCTTCATGTCAAGTACATAGAAGTCGTTTAAAAGTTTTAGTCTTCCAATCTGGACTTCAACATCCCTAACAATCCCAACAGGGAAAGACTTGGTTCCATCGGCTAACCCGGAAACATGGTCTTTTTCCTCTAATAGTCCTATTTTGAGCTTTTTGAAGAGGTACAACGGGATGATGTTCACGCAAAATCCTAAATCAGCTAAGGTGTCAAAAGGCTTGGAGTCCCCTAATCGACACGGTAGAGTGAAGAGCCCGGGGTCCTCCATCCGTTTAGGTATTTTGCCTTGGATGAACGCGGACCCATTTTCGCCTAGCTCTAAGCTCTCCACATATTTATCCAGGATTGCATTATATATTGGAGCATGAGCTAGAACTTCAAGAACCGGTAAGTTAAGATACAAATCCTTGAATTCATCTTCTAGAGTTTGTCCGGGCTCTTTTGATTTTGGTGTCTCAACTTTATTGACCATTAGTGTTTTATCTTTCGATTGGTCATTTTCATTGTGTTGGTTGGAACATGTTTTAATAGCATTGATCGAATTGTGGATTTGGGATGAGCATTGGGGGTCTTCCATTGGGTAGGAACGAGCAGACAAAACTGATGTTGTGCAGTTAACGTTCAGTTTCTGGTTCTTAACCGTGTCGCTAGGAAGTGCTCAAGCTATTTGATCGGTGATGGCCTTCAATACTTGTCTATTTTTGTGGCATCTCGCTTTGTTTTGATTGAATGGCTACAAACTTAGACAAAATCTAGCATCTTGAGATGCCATGAAGTTGGACACCAATCCTTTGAGATTTGATTGATTATTGAAATTTTAATGAATATGTTGGATATTGAAGGGCGGTTCGAGATCGAACCATTAGATTAGAAACCGATTAGTAGGTTTGAAAAATTATTTTGAGAATTTTGGGGTTGTCTCCACCTAAGGTTTGGGTGACTTCTCCATAATAGATTGTAGGTATCACCAAGATTGTTTTGCTAGGGTTTAAAAGTGTACCACTTACCTCTTGCTTCGTCGGTACGCGAGGATGCATATTCAACAAAGGTTTGTTCGGGATTTTCCATGCAGTACTGAGTGTCGTGGGGACCACTGCATATCTCACATGAAGAAGTGATTTTGTTCACTTGAGTAGGTTGCATCAGAGCAAGATGAGCTTCCATCAAGTGTTGGTCTTGATTATGAGCTCTGATTAAATGGCGTCGTATGATCGGGACATCTTAAGGCAAATAGAATGCCTGTTACCCTAGCGAAATCCCTTGGTTCGTTCCAACCTTCGTTATCATAGAGGGCGAGGTCCTCTAATAATGCCCAGGATTCTTTGGCGTTTCTGTTACGAAGCTTGCCACTGGTCGATTGGTCAATGGTTCATCTTGTGACAGGAGTGACATGGTCATAAAAAATTTAGACTTGGAGCCAAAAATCGATGCCATGATGAGGGACTTTTTGGAGTAAGTCCTTGAAACGAGTCCATGCTTCAGAAAGAGATTCTCTTTGATGTTATTAGAACATAAGGATGTCATTGCGGAGTTTTGCAGTCCTTCCCGGTGGAAATAATTGAGTAATGAAACGTGTAGTAAGATCCTCCCATGTGGTGATGGATCCTGTTGGAAGACGTTCAAGCCAATTGCTAGCTTGATAGCGAAGGGAAAATTGAAATAAACGCAAGCGTGTTCTTTCCCTATTATCACCATTAAGGTCAAGTGAGTCTACTAGTTTAAGAAAATCCTTAAGGTGTTGGTTTGGATCCTTGGACCGAAGTCCATGGAATGAGCATCCGTTTTGCACCAACCGGATGGTGTCAGATCGAAAAGGTACCACATTGTTCCCTTCAGGGAGCTCAATGGTGTTCCTGTATCCTTCATGGCTAGGTTTGGAGTAATCTCCTAAATACAGATAGGATACGCGCTCCATGGTGGTTGATGAAGGAGTTACGAAACAAATAACACAAAGAAAAGATAGACTACAAGAAAGCTAATGTACTGGAATTAAAATTCTCACTTGATAGGAATCAAGCGAGTAGAAATAAGTTAAACAATGATCGAAATCGAACTATTCAGCTATGCCAAAAACTTGATGTGGGGTAGTCGTAGGACTTCAACAAGAAGCTTTACAATCCCCTAGGCAGTGTACCTAAGCCATTTAGTGTATTAAGTAAACTCAGTAGTTTATCGTTCTCTAGAAAGAAATGTTAGTAAAGGTTACTGAACCACGTTCTAACAGAAATTCTAAGGGTTGAGAGAAGATTCTATTTGTGGGTTTTATATTTTTTTAAAGGCAGTAAATATCAGGTTTTGAGGAGTTGGCTTGATTTAGCTAAATAAAACTAATATAACCAAACTATCTGGGTGATAACTTTATGATAAAAAGATGTATTTACCTAATCATGCACTACTCCTCAGATTGCTTCTCCTAGATCTGTTGCTTTGTCACACTTGTGATGATCTGTGTAAGTATTTCCTAAGTCATGAACGAATTACACGAACCCGTTGTCTATTTAATATTCCGTTAAGGCAACGCACAAGTAAGGTAGTATGAAGACTATTACAAGGCCCCTAAGAGTATATTAAATTCATGTGAAATATCTTAAGAGGGATTAACCATATTAGGGGTAAGGTAGTATGAAGACTGTTACCGATGGTATCCTTTCTACACACTCGCGTTTCCCTAGACGTCTATGCCAATTTAATATCTTATGGCTAGTTTTCTAAAGCCTAACGCGCACATCCATCAACAAGAAGCAACATTAAAAGGATCTACAACCTAAGTTTCATGCAATCATAAGTAAATACAAAGGAGGGTTTAGCCTAGCATGTTATAAAGAAAGCAAGAGCATAAATCAATCAAACAACACATAGACATATTGAATGATTAATGATAAATAATCTTACTTGATTAAAACATGGATTGAAGGTAGTTATATTAGGGTTTTGAGGCCGTAAAAACGACCTAAAAATCTGCTAGAATAACTAGGGTTCGTCTCCCAAAAATTATACAAAGTTACACACCTAAAACCCTAAAATCGGTTTTGTATATATAAGTAAAAAAGTGCGACGCGTCGAATTTGAAGTCGAAGAGACGTCGCACGTGGATGATTCTAGATCCTCTTTAAGTTGGCCACGTCCTGACGCCGTCGCTGGATCTCTGATGTCGTCACGATGAAGATCTTGACGCCGTCGCTTTATGATGGTGACGTCGTCTCCACGCGTTGTATGCACAATTCTTCATGATTATGTAGAGTCAAAATTTTGTTTGTTTCTTCTCCAAATGATCCCAAGTCACGTATATTTCCTCCAAATGCCATACAAGTGCTAAAAACCTAAAAACAAACGATTAAGCACATAATCTGGGCATATTTGCATGATTTAGGGGGTTAAATGACCTCGAAAAAGTGTATAAAATGACACCTCATCAATTTCTATCCAATCAAAGAGCCGGAAGATACGGGAATGAAGCCAATAAGCCGTTAGAAACAAGAAATCTATCTAACTTACTCATCTTATTGGCGGTCTTGTGGGCCCAAGTGTAAGCATAACCATAAAAAGGAAGGTCAATCAGACTTGCTAAGGAAATAAAATTATTGAAAGTGTTAGCACCTTGACCGTTGAAAACCGAATCATATCTTTCTTGTTCCGTTCTAACTTCATTAAAATCCCCCATAATCACACAATCTTTCATCCCAACGCGTTATTAAATTGAAGGATTGTACAACCGCGATAACACCTCTTCTGTTAGATCTTGAGAGCAAACAATAAACAAAATAATAAGGATTCTGGAAGACGAAGGAACCCAAGTACCCATAACAGTCCCCCCCCGCCAGGAAATTATCAGACAAAGGTAAGTTATCTTTGAACAAACCAAAGTACGCTCCAAACACATAAAATACCCCTGAGTTGCCTAAAGAAGAACTAAAATCATAATCAAAAGAAGAATTACCCCAGAACATCTTCATAGTAACCAACTTCATGCTCTTCATTTTAGTTTCCTGAAAGATACAAAATTAACATGATGTTTCATACACAACTCCTTTACCCAACCTTTTTTGCCTTATGACCAAGTCCTTGAATGTTTAAGGACAAAAAATTCATTTGACAACATTGCATTCTTCTTGTGAGCCAATAATGACTTCAATGTTCCGCATACACCCTTCCATATTGTAGCCCATAGTTTGTCCTACCTAACTAACTCGTCCATCAATTGCAATATTGAACCGCCTGTGTGAACCCTCTTCGAACAAACACTATTATTCGATGAAAGTTTTCCTTTGGGAACAGACTCTTCAAGCTTATTTGAAGTAAATTAACATGCTCATTTACCTCTTTACTTGTAGCCCATTCACCTCTTTGTTTTACCTCCTCCACGTTAATCACACTTGGTGTAAAACCAGGTGGATAATTTTCAAGTCATCACCACTATCTTTCTCTTATTCAGGTATTCATATAAATTAAAAAGTCCTCGTATAGAACTTTTGTCCTATCAGTATTAATATTGCCAGTCTTATCAAAGTAATCGTTAGTCGTGCATACAACTTGATTCAGATACCCTCTCAACATCATTATCTGATGTGACTTTATCTCCAGACTGTGACCCGTCGTCTTCAACATCTTCTTCATCATCAGATGACTCACTTTCATAAGAATTATTACAAATAAATGGATCTCAGGCTTCCATTTCCTTTACATGAACCTAATACACTGAACCTTTTACAATGATTTTAAAACGTTCAGCAATTATCTCGTTGAGCTTAGTTTTCACACACAAATGCTTATGAAATAGAGATTTTTCAGCTAAGTCCTCCCATTCAACAAGGTCACCCCATTTAGATGCCACTTTAGCAAATGTATTACGGGTCCACACTTTTAGAGGCAAGCCTTCGAGAGAAAAAATGATTCTCTCATCACTAACGAAAGAGTTACAAGTTAGTTTCAGAGAGGATAACCACGACCCCGCACTTGTATGATTCAAAAGTTTCTCCTTGGCAAAGATAGAGACTGTTTCAATAAGGACCCATAAGCCTCCTAAATAAGTGAGTGACAAGTTCTTAAAACCCTCTTTTTCTAGAATAACGTATAGATTAGGCATGAATGTGATATGTTTTGCTTTACCCGTAAGAGAAAATGTTAGCCTTATTTTTATATAAGTCGAACAAGAAATGTTAACGTTCGACTATGTCGTAATTAGTGATGTTATGTAATAAGCTAGCCGGGATTAACAGGCTTGGACTTTAAGCTAATATTGTTCGTGTTTCAGGCTCAATGCCCAAGACAAGCCTAGAACGGCCCAAGAGAATAGCCCATACGCTATCTAGGGTGAAGGGACTATAAATAGAACCCTCTCCACACATGGAGAGGGTGTTGGTTGCATTTATCTAGGTGTAATCATACCAAACTCTCTCCTTCCTAATCCAATATTCTTTACTTTCTTTTCTACTTTTCTTCTACTTATTTCGAGTGTTATTAGGGGTATTGGTTAGCTTATTGTTGTGTAATGGATTAGCTTATTAGGATAACAAACAAGATAAAATCTCTATCCAAAATACACGAGTCATCAAGAATCAAAGATGGAAGAACCTGATCAGACATGACGTTACTCGTTTTACTCGATTTAAGAATAGATACATAAGAACATGGTGAATTCCTCTCATTGGCATTAGAGGTATGAGAAGGAGCAGAAGGTTTACTTTCTCTATGAAAACGGGCAACATTTGCATGAAGATGGAAGCACCCAATCCAAATGGTGCACAAGTTCGTGACAAGACGATCAATATTATCAACCTTAATAAACCGAACAAAAGCAAATCGCTTACCTGCTTTAGATTTCTTATAAGGAATGAAAGCATCCACAACGACTCCATAATCATTACACACCTTTCAAAGATCGCGAGCAGTAACGTGATCAGGGAAGTTATCCATGAAAATTGAAATATTGGTTTGATCCTCCTTAGATCTATAAGACTTCTAATTGCCATCCCCCATAATGAATAATCAAACTGAAACCCAAGAAACAGAAAACAAACCCTAAAAAAAGAAACCCTAAATCGAATTAAGGATTGAAAGAAGACACAATGAATAAAAGAGACTAAAAAAGCAATCTAACAAACACAACGAACAAACTCTAGAACATCAAACCAATCCCTATGGTTCCAAAGCAAGTAAACCTATAAGAAACTTCGTTATGGGAGATCATCACGGCGTGATACACTCACTATAAAAGGGCCTTAGCAAGTACGTTACATATGGAAGGTAGTAGATCGGAAGAAGTTAGGGATCTTGATGGGAGCCATGTTTCGCTAGAGATAAAAGGGTTTTGGTTTTCAAACATATATTTTAAGGGAGTCTGTTACACGTTTAAGATTGAACATATATTTAAACAAACTTAGGTAATGATCATTCAATGAATCGAATCAATGAATATAATAAAGAGAATATTCATGAATAAGGTTTGGCCAATTATATCAATAGGCTCGTTTTGAATTTAGGGATTGATCCTTCTAACTTATTGGCATTGTCACCATCGTTGGTGTAATGTGTAAGTATTCCTCTTTTTCAACTGCAAGTTGGTTAGAAATGTGACTACGTGACCACCTAAGTAAGGGCTCTTGGAACACACCTCACTCACCCAATAGTAAATCACGCTCAATAAATACTTAAATAGTTATCCTCCTAAACGTGAGGGTTTCACTTTGTTCTAATCGCGTTTCACTAGACGTCTATGCTAATGTAATATCTTATAGCTAGTTTTCTAATACCTAACGCGCACACCATTAACAAGATGCAACAAATCAAAGTTCATAACTAGGTTTTATGCAATCATAAGCAAACACAATTAGATTTAGCCTAACATGTTAACAAGAAGAAAAGAAAAGTAATTAA
The DNA here is from genome assembly GCA_026074375.1 of Tanacetum coccineum. Classification (NCBI taxonomy): domain Eukaryota; kingdom Viridiplantae; phylum Streptophyta; class Magnoliopsida; order Asterales; family Asteraceae; genus Tanacetum; species Tanacetum coccineum. The sequence goes on along the minus strand of BQNB010074437.1, from coordinate 12,019 downwards.
TCATCAAACACATAGACATATTTAAATGATTAATGAATGAATTACTTATCTTCAAACTAACATGTCAGTATGTAAGAACAAAAGGCATATAAAGCCCTAAAATTCGTCTATAATGGTTGGCATCTATAGCTCTTCAAGTTCCTACAAAAGAATTATGAAAAGAAATAGTTGTATATATAAGAAAATGTTTGTGTACGGCATCACTATATTTTAGACAGTCCGTGACCTCTCGATCTTTGAACTTAGGTTTCTATGCACTGCTTGATCTTGACATTGTCAGGAAAACATGTGTAAGCCTCACCTTAGTTTGGTGACACTGTCATGATCTTTTGGTGACGCCGTCTCGACACATTGAATCGTCACAAAACTTATCCAAAAATCATCTTTTTGGGCACTTTTAGTAACCACGTCATGATGGTGGTCGTAGAGTTAAAAAGTTGTGTTTTTGCCTTGTTTCTTCTCAAATCGAGCCCAAGTCACGTGTATTCCATCCAAGTGCTTCCTAACTGCTAATTACACAAAAAGAAATGATTTAGTGCAATAATAGAGCACATTTGCATGATTTTGGGGGGTTAAATGACCCTGAAAAAGTGTATAAAGTGACACCTCATCAAGAACCAACACCATGAACTCTTACTTTCAGCTTCAACCAAGGCATAGGCTAATGGGTAAATTCCATTTTTTGAATCAAGTCCAATAGCTGTCAATACTTGGATAGAGAATGGCCCCTTCATGAAAGCACCATCTAAGCCTAACATCTCTCTTTTGCAAGCCATAAACCCCATTTTTAATGCTCTCAGACAAACATATATTATCTTAAGCACGCTAGTAGGCAAAGAAGGATCAATATTCCTTTCAACTACAATCTTGATAGTGGTATTAAGGTTTGTAGACTGTAATTCAACAACATAGTATTTAAGCATATCATACTCCAAAGTGTGATCACCTTTAACCTCTCTTTCAGCTTTAGCTTTAGCTCTGAATGTTTTGCTCATAGAAACCTGAATATCTAAGTAACGTTGGAGCTGGTCTTGAACTGCCTTAACTGGGATATCTGAATTAACCCTGATTTGGTTAAAAATTTGCTCTGCCAAGAATTTATAAGTTCAATGTTTGATTTCTCTTGATTAAAGGCATTTGTGTGTATCTATGTGTGTATTTACCACCTAATTTTGTGTGAGTTTGTCTTTTCCCACATAGACCCAAGGGTAGATATCTCCTTTATCATGTGCATCAATAAAAGATTAACATGCTTGACTGTCATCATTGGTACCTACAGTCTTCCTTTTTTTTACTTCTAGTACATAGGCCACTTAATTTATTAGGCCCAGCACCCATTGCTTGTTTTGGGCCAATTGGTCCACTACTTTATGACATTGTAAAGACTAGCAATATTTCCTTACATCTTTCTCTTACCCTGGTCCTGTCATTCTTATAGAGCCTCAACTTTTTTCTGCTTTCGAATAGGAAAACATGAAGAACTCTGTCCCTTACCTCTTTTAAACTACCAGAAAAAAAGATCTGCCCATATGTAAAAATGAGTACTTCACATCGACCTCTAGCATTTGACGATCTTCCATATCCTCTTATCATTCATTAAACCCTTCTCCTTATGTAAGTACTTGTTTCATCGACATAACATGTGTTACTATCAATACCATTTGCATTCACCACATCTACATCCTCTCCTTCTAAAATATCCTTTGGTACTAGACTAGCTACACCAATGTTTTCAAAAGGAACATCCTTGCTAATACCAAACATATCATAATTTTTATTTTATTAATTACATCAAACATCAAGCTTTACTATTTTGTTTTCTTCATCCACCAAAAAATCATCATCATCATCTATACCTACATCTGCACTATCGATCCCGTCAACATCATACTCAACTTGTTCACCACTAGTCTCTTCAACAACTTCATGGCCATTACCATATTTAACAGCTTTCTCACCAATACCATGTACAACAACTTCCTCACCACTACCATCTACAACTTCATCAACTCTAACCTGTTCTACAACGTGTTCCTCAATTCTAACAACATCAACTGCTAGTTCTACATCCACATATGTGTCTGATCCATTGACTACATGGTCATTTGGAACTTTAGACACATGAACCTCTTCTTGCGTTTTAGCTTGGGAAACATTTAGGTCAAAGGTTGAGTTTAAGTTTAAGTCCAAGTCATCAACTCTAAAAGACTCATCATGACTTAAACGAAACTGTCTATACTACTACCTGCAACATCACAAAGCATGCTTCTCCATCCAATTCTGTTTCATAAAATGATAAATGCCTTATCACATCATCTATCACCTGATTAGTAGTTGGTTTGACAGGAAAAAAATCAGGTTTACGGCACTAAACTGTGATTGTAATTGTTTGGAAAGAACATGTCTTGAGTGTCAGTTCTTGAAAACCACTCAACAATGTATATGTGATGAGAGACCTCATCAGTAGAGGGTTTAACAGACCATGAGGCATAAACCTAGGTGTAATAGAGTCATAAACAGATACCTTAGCATGTGTACTAGAATCGTACCATGTCAACAACAACAATTAATCAGAATTATTTTCCTTTGCTACACTAGTACTAGGCTAACTAATATCTTCTATTGTTGCTCTAACTACTTGTGGTGGTGGCCTTTGGCAAGAGTTTACAATCGTATAATCATGTTCTAGATAGACCTCAAGCAACTTAAAACTTTTAACAAGGGTAGCCAAACAACAAACATCCTTATCACATGTCAATAGGCACAACCCTTCATCTAAACTACTTAGTGGTCTTAGATAGTTATAAAACATAGGCTCATGCTCACATGTATAACCTAATTATAGAAACATCTTATTAAGCAAAATAACATGAAAGGGTTCAATATCCACCATATCAAATATGTCGACATGACCATCGACATATCGGCTGCCTGGATACTTGTGAAATATTCCACCATGATGTATTTGAATCAAAAACATATTGGGTGCATTATCTGAAAATCAAAATAAAAAATTGACTTCATAAATCGACAATAAAACATGTCAAGAACACTATATTTGTAAAAAAAATCTTTAAGCAAAAGGATTTCAAGTGATTATCATATGCCGATTTGATTTCTTCAATCACTAATTGTGTGGTTTTAGTCCATAATTTTCAGGGTTGAATTTACTGATGATGATTTTGCAGCCAGGATGGTTGCGTTGGTCAATACTCGAAGAAAAGAACTTGCTGAACAACGGGCTCAAGAACGGAGGGAGAGGCCTATGACACCATCTCAGCTCAGGCAATATATGCGCACTTATGTGAAGAATCAAGGTCCTGCTGTATACTCTACTGGTTGGACTATGGCTCAAGTTCGAAAACTCTCTCCTGAACAGCTTCAAGAAGAGTTTGATAAGATCCAAAGAGCTGTTGCATTCACAAGGGGTTTAAAAAGAGATGGCAGTCCAATGACTAGTGCCTCTTCAAAGAAACTCAAGACTGGTGATGATGAAGTAAACGTTGAAGCTCCTTCTCACGGTGTTCCACAGGAAGAAGAAGGTGCAACTCCTTCTCAAAATGTTTCACGAGAGGAAGTTGCTGCTCCTTCTCATTCTCAGGATATTCCAGACGCTCAAGTTGAAGTTCCTTCTCAGAAAGCTACAATAGAGGATGTTGAAGTTCCTTCTAACATTGCTTCTACAGCACAACACACTGCCTCCTCACTCAAGAAGGTTGGTACCAAGAAGAAGCGATTAGGCAGAAAAGGTGTTCATACTTCTCAATCTACCATTCCAATTGAAGAAGGAGATCCTGAAGCTGAACACAAAGTGTGCATTAAGTATGCTTCTGATGCGGATTCTGCTTCTGATGATGATACACCTGTTAATTTATATGCTGTTGTTGACTGGGAGTTATTGCCTACGGGGTTAGGCTCGATCAATGCCTTCTACAGGCTAGACAACTCTCGCAAGTACTTCACAAGTCTTAGGGAAATCCTTCACTTGGTTACTAGAGCAGACTTGATGACAATTTATGGCCGTGTGATGACATTTTATCAGGATAAGAAAGCTGCGGGAGTTGGTCTTGTTCTTTGGGGAGATCTTAAGGTTTTGATGGATTCACCTGAAGTGAATGATGGTAGTGATGTTTGGAAGAACCAACACACCTGGAGTATTCAAAGCTGGAAGCTATATTCTTTTTCTGGTGTTCATGTGTTGGAGACAGTTAGTGGACTCGTTTTACATATGTTTGTGGACAAGAAGTATCCTCTCTCTGTCAACCTTATCGAAAGGATGCTCGATCATCAGCTGGAAATTTGTCACGGAACAGTGGGTAATGAACTTACCACTGCGGTTCAGTTGATTGCCTTTCTCAAGAAACAAATTTCTGATTCCAAGCGTCCTAAGGTTCATGACTGGTACTGTTAAGTTTGTTATATATCTCATAATTCTTTTTGCTATTTAAAATATATTTTGGATATATAAAGTTTGTATGTAGAATCTCCATACTTATTAGCTTTTGCATAGTATGCCATATTTATTTTTTTAGCGCGCATCAAGTTTTGCTTCTGGAAACAGTTTTTGGCATGCTGCTTGGTTTTATTGCAGTGTATTTTGTACAAACAGAGCCATTTTAAGGGATTGGGTGTTGGTTAACCACCGCACAACAAATGGTGTTCAACTCACCATGTCTCACAGACAAGAAAGAGTTGATTCACCATGAGGGTACGGCTCTGGTGTGATTTCCAAATCCGTTGATGGTTGCCAGGTTACCCAAAACTGGATGGTTTTCACTTGCCATATTCTTGGAATGAAAAGTGGCTAGTCCATAGCAAACGGCTCATGGTAAAGACTTGCCCAAATCCGTTGATAGCTGTAATAGTTTGCTAAAAACTATATGGTTTTCACTCACCAGGTTGTTACAACAAAGAGTGGCTAGTCCAAGAGGGTACGGCTCTTGGTAAAGACTATCTCAAATTCGTTAATAGCTGTGATGATTTGCCAAAAATCATTAGGGTATTCCAATTCACCAATGATTCATGTTCTAAGAATTGGACTGGTTATTAGTTCACCAGGGTGATGTCATGATTCCACCAAAGAGTTATCTAGCCCAAGAGTTAATGGCTACTTGGTAAAGGCTACATCAAATCCATTAATTTTCTAAGATTCACCTCTCCCCAGAGTTAACACACCATGGGATGTGATGAGAATAGTATGTAACTCTGAATTGATGGTTTTCATGTTGCTGATTCAGAGTTTATGAAGGTTGCTGCTTTTGATGTTCATGCTGTCAAATTCCTTATGTTGCTGCAAGGACTTTCACCTGCTATAATCAGATTTCTGATTCAAGAAGTAGGAAGTTGGTTTCAAGATGTTGCTGTTCAATCCTCTGGTGTTTTCAAAGAAAGATCTATCTAGAAACTTGAAGTTAACTGTGTCAATTTCAAGTTTAGGGGAGGATTGTTAGGAATATTGTAATAGATAGTTACTACTAGTAGGTATGTAGTTCCTACTGGTAGAGTAAAAGTTCCTGCTGGTAGGTATGTAGTTCCTACTGGTAAGGATAATGTTATAGTTAGTGCTGGCAGATCAAAAGTTATTCCTGCTGGTAGAACAATATTAGTCCTGGTAGTATTATGCTTACTCCGAGTTGATAGTATAGTTAGTTAGTGATAAGGATATGCATGAGATATCCTAAGAAGTGATAATAATTATCTCTTTAGCGAGTCTTAGGTAACAGGTTGTTAGGGTTTCATCAGTATTTAAGAAACCTACGGTCATGGATGAAAGTGACGATCGGAAAAACACTTTTATTGTTAATAGAAAAGATCCATAGAGGATCATTGTTTGAGTAATTCTTCTTTTTTAACTTTGTTGTTTATATTCCGCGTAAACAATAGTTTAATTTATTAGAGTCTCTCTTAGAGTTGCTTGTGATTACATAAGTACTCTACAACCTTAACAGGCTTGAAGATCCATCTAGGGTTGGACCTACTGACTCCCCTATAAATAGGGGATGATTTCATTCAAAGAAAATCATCTAGGAGTAGTTTATCTCATGTTTTTTTTGAGCATTTTACTTTACCGCAATTATGTTAAATTCTCTGGTTTAAGCTTTGTTATAAGCATTGTTATCCTTCCAAGCATTGTACTCTTAAAATTATTCAATAAAAAGTAAGTTCTCATTTTCTTTTTATAGCTTATTTAATGTTTTGCTTATTTATGTATTATTTGTGCTTATTAATGCTTATTATTGTCTTTATTTGCTATTTGGTGCTTATTGATAAGATCATTCTATTTTTTTTCTGGAATTTACTTTTATGTCTTTTCCTACATATCTCTGTCTTTAAGATTTTATCAGTTATTGGACGCAACAAGGGCTGAATATCTTACTCTTATTAATAGATAAGCAGCCGACATCAACAAATGATTCAAACAAAAAATTCCCAACCTATACAATAAAGAAACAGTAGCTCATTTATGAATCATCTTCATAATCATTTTAATTATCTTTTTTTATGGTCGGTAGAATCAAATATCAAACTTACCTTCATTAATTTCCTACTATTCCTTTATTTGCTATTTCATATTACTTCCTTTGTTTTGATTTGCTCCAATAGATCAGTTGTCCATCAATTTTTAATTCAACTAAAAGTTTAATTTTAATATGGTAGTTTTTGAACCAAGTATATTTCTTTTTCAAACTTCTTTTTAGTCAACGTTCTTGTTTTCTTTGTTAGTCATACATCATTTCATTTAAGATTTTAAATAAATTAGTGGTTACTAAGAAGATATTATTATGTAGCATTTGATTAATGGGTAATTAGAGATCTATTAGCGGGATTAATTATTTAGCTTTGGAGTAATGTTATATAGTTTATGGAGCGGGTCTCATCTCGTCATTTTTTTGCACTCTTTAACATATTTGGTATCTCTATTCTCTTAGCTTCTTTATTTTTAGCATGATAGTTGAAACTGCCATGTTTATTTTTGCCATTATTTTTAAATATGCAAATTTGATTTAGTTGCTTAATTTATCGCGTTTCCTTAATTGCCGTTATCGTTTTTAATTTAGAATCGTAATTGCCTTAATTGTTAAATTGCCTTTTTCATGCTTTTATATTATAGAACCAAATCAAAAAAAAATCTTGAAATATTCAAAATCCCGATTACAAACGTCAACTAAAAGTTCAATTCACGCCTCGTCGGAACAAAAACGACCCGGGAAACGACTAGAAAGGTTCCCTTTCAAAATCGATACTTCCGGAATTATATTTTATTTGTGAGTTGGTTTATCGCTTTGGTTAGAAGTGATTTGCTAATTTACCTATATTATATATATACTATTGACTACGATCAACGACCTCTGGGGTTTCATCTTTCGATCTTAAAAACTTAACCCAAGTAAACCAAGAATAATCAACGATGACTAAGATGTATTTCTTCCCATTAATTGTTTGCACTCACGTCGGTCCACATAAATCTATATGAAGGGTATTAAGAACTTCCAAGTTGGTGTTTTCGGTTTTGGGTTTGTGGGTATGCTTTTTGCTCTTTCCTAGTTGACTTGCAGAGCAAAGATGATCTTTCTCAAACTTCAATCTAGGTAAACCTCTGACTAAGTCCTTTCTTGCAAGGTCATTGATGGTACCGAAGTTCAAGTGGTTTAAACGACGATGCCATAACCATGATTTGTTCTTGGAGGCCTTAGACAACAGGAAAATGGGAGAGGACTTCATCATGTCTTCAACCGAGATAGTGTACAAATTAGAACCACGAGAACCTTTAATTAATTCAACACCATCCGTATCTCGAACATAACATGAATTTTTCTTGAATGCAACTTCCAAATCAAAGTCGCAAAATTGTCTGACAGAGAACAAATTGTTTCCTAGTCTTTCCACATAGTATACCTTGGAGATTACACTGTCACCAATCACATAATCTCCATAACCCATAATAGCACCAATCACATAATCTCCCAATGAACTTTTTCATGAAATTCCTGAGCCGTGAGTGATCCCTCGTCATATGTTTTGAGCAGCCTGAATCCAAATGCTAAAGGACGATCTGTATGACATGTAGTTGAAAACAGACAAAGATGGAGAGTTTAGACAGTTGGAACCCCAATTTTGGTTAGGTTCTTGTGGGTTAGCTTAAGCAATAGCATACACTACTTTGGATGTAGTGAGCCTAGTTAAAGGGTACTGTGCTCCTAAAGTGAATGTCCTTCCCGTGGGCATCCATTGATAACCTACAAAGGGAAGTATTTTGCCTGTTGGTTTCCAGACTTACTTGACTTGCTTAGGTTCCCAAACTTGCTTAACTTTACGCACATCATTTTTAACAGAGGGTGATGCATTCACAGAGTGCAAATAAGTAACCACACACATATCAGGATTTGCAGAAATTAAGCATTTGTTACATGTCTTGCAAGCAGTATGAGAATTCAAATTAATTACAGTACGCTTAGAGCTAATACTAGAATTAACACGATTCTTGGTTTTTAAACTAGACTTATTTGTCCTAGGGTGTTCTTCTACATTATTCTTGTTGACACTTTTAGCCTATAATATCCTATTTTTCTTGTTATTGCTCCTAGGCTATGATCCGCAAGCATCAATGCAACTGTTTACTCCTGTAGAAGGAGGCACAGGGACATTAGTCTTCTGAGTGTTCAGTTGCTCTACATGTTTGTGTGTGTTACTATTTGACGTTATACATTGGACCTCAAAAGTGACTTGTTTTTTCTTAGTTAAAGGGGTATAAGCATGCTTTTTATCTCGTTGATTGAAGTCTTTCGGACATGTGCTAATAACATATTCTAATAGTTCTTGAGAGTTTTTGGTGTAAAGGCAAGCAGATGCAAGTGATCTATCTAACGATCTTTCAACTTTGGCTTCCTCTACTATCTCGCGAATAGTTTCAACACTTTCCTTAAGATGCTTGAGATAATCTAGATGAACTTCCCTATTATTCCTATTGCGAGGGGGAATTGGTTCAACATCAATGGCAAACTTACCCGGTGCAAGAACTCTTGGTTTTACAAGATTAGTAGTGATACATTGCATTTTATTATGTATTTGGACTTTCAAATTCTCATTTTTAGTTAACAGAGCAATTGTCTGTTCGATATGCTTAGCATGCGTGATCTTAATAGAATCATACAAATCCTTATAATGCTGCTTAATCTTTCTATTTTTTGACCTAAAAAGCTCATTTTGTTCTTGAAGAGTGGTGACTTTTTCAGTTAATTGAGTGATCTGAAAATCTAAGGTCCTGAAATCAAGTGTACGGTCTGCTTCACTATGGGTCTCCTTTAGTTGAGAGATTTGCATTTTCAATTTTTTGATGACGTTGTCCTTTCCTTGAAGGGAAGCTTTCATTTTTCCGATTAGAAAGACTGAGTCAAAATCAGGAGTTTCTCTAGCAGGTGGAGGTGGGTTATTCCTAAAACTTTGTTTAAGGTTTTGATATTTTAACTGCAGGTTTAAGTGATTTACCTTAAGATTGGAAAACCGGTTTACTAATTCATTATGATCATCTGTTTAAATCTTATCTCGTAATTTAGAAAGATCTGCTTCAAGTTCCAAACAATGTGCTTGAACGACAGTGTCGGCATCATGCATTTTAGTAAATCTAGATACAGTAAGCTCAGAATTCGTTGCAATATAAAACACATCTTTGGACAAGCAGTCAGCAATTAAATTATCATTTGCAATAAGAAGGTTTTTCCTCTCAATCTTAGCATGCTTCTGATGGACAACGTTCTGGTTAACCTCAGCTTCTAACTCTTTAAAAATGTCTTTCATTTCTTTAATTTCTTTAGTTAGAGCCTTTTGAATGCCCTCAAAATGTTCTTTAAGTGTTTTGAAAAATGGAATAACCTCGGTGAGATAACATTTCTTGGTTTGTTCAAAACCCATTTCCCCTTCAGTGAGCCCAGTAGGTGTAATTCTCTTTTTGTAGGTGTTTTCAAATTCTGAAAAAAGTTGTATAAGTGTAAAAATATTAATTTTCACTTGACTTTTTGTTGGAAACACCTTGGGAACAAGCGTTGTATAACAACCCACAATTTTCATAAATGTAAATATCCATCTATTAAGTTAGATGATGTACAATCTATCAGATATATATGAACTCACCTTTTTCAGGGAAATTTTTCGCTTTATTACATTACATTACTTTGCCAATAACTCAATATGCAATATAACCTGCATAACTCAAGTTAACGGACTCGGACAACCTACGTATGGCAATCCTATTCTCATATATGTCAAGCAAACATCATAACATATCAAGTCAATATCATAATATCATTATTACAAGGTACATTATTCCTAAAAGGTACCATTTGCAACATCATATCAAAATGGGCTTTAAACCATTATCGGATGCCCTAAACCCTAACCTTATGGAAGGGTTAACTCCTAAAGTGAATGCACAAGCTACTAAAGCATATGTACAAGTAATATAACATCTCATTTGAAATATAAAATCTCTTCAAGTCAAAGTACAAGTCTCTAAAAGCTCAATGTACAAGTCATTAAGCATGATCTCTAAAGTAGCCGTTTTACCTCCATTTTCATTCACATCTCTTCACTATCACTTGTGAGCAAGCTACTATACTCATTTTACAAGATGTAAACCCTAAATATTCTATTCATAAGCTTTCATACATCTTTTTACACTCAAAACCCTAATCCAAAACCCTAAACCCTAAAACCGAGCTAGTTTCTAAACCATGACTTGTTTCTTGGCTTTTATCCATTGTAAACCCAAACCAACACTCAAAGAAGTTGTAAAAGCTTATTTTACAATCATATCAATCCTATTCAATCATTACTTCATCATTTTACTTCACTTGTACGTAAAACATATCCTAGAAACCCTAAATGTACCTAATTGGTTCATTTAACCTGTTTACTCGTTTTAAACCATTCTAATCCCAAATAACCAACCAAGGGCCATTTTAAACTCATAAAATGAGTTTACAAGTCATTATCTATCACTAACTTGGCAATGTGCAAGAAATCTACCCATTTTAACTCAAACCACCTATCAAATATTGATTATAATCCTTAATATAAGTCCTAGGATCAGTAACCTATCATTCCTAATCAAATGTATACAAATTACAAGCTAGAAAACTCAACCTGAACCCTAAATGAGCCCTAGTGAACCCGAAACCAAAACCCTTGCAAAATAACCCATTTTAACTATTTTTCTTGCAACCAAGCACCTCAATGACAAGCACCTTACCTCCCTAGCTTCTTACAAGCACCTCTCTTCAAATATCTTTCATTTATATTGTTTAAAAATACAAAAACTCCATGTTTCTTCTAGTGCTTAGCCGCGGCAAAGAAAGAAGAAAACAACATATCCAAGCTAGTTTCTAGCTTAACCAACACGTCCTATAGACCCTACTCATCACCCTCTAGACCTCCTATGTGTCCTAATCAGATAATGAAGCTTGCTTACTCATTCTACCTTCAAATGGGTATAAATAGGACTCATATGTCTTCATTTTTCTTCATCCCCCACTTCCTCCTCTATAACCCTCGATAGTAGCAACTACTTGCTCAATATGAATTCTAATAGATCTTAAGAAGTCTCAAGTACAGAAAGGAAGCAAAAGAAACCAAGAAACGAAGCCCGAGAGTCGTTACTCTAGCCGTACGAAGCCGAAAGTCCTGATTCTGACCCGTTTCCAAGCTATAAGCTTAAACCAGGTTCTCTAAGCTTATATTCTGCTCATGTAACGTCATAATGTTCATATGTTCTTTCTAAAATCATAATATAAAGCTTTGAACTCAAAAACCTAAGTGTTATGCCTTTTTGATCCAAAACCATACACCCGAAACCCTAATTTCATGTTTTTACTTAAACTATGAGCTAAACTTGTAAACTATTGCTATAATCTATCCTAATAGACTTATATAATGTTAAAATAATTTCTTTGATAATTCATGAAATAAATTGACCTTAAAACCCGTGCGTTTTCATTTTGAAACCCTAATTTGACCCGTTTTACCT
>BQNB010074436.1:2900-31792 GCA_026074375.1 Tanacetum coccineum | reverse complement strand
TTTATTATTTACGAGGAATGACCTATTATGATGAGGACATCATGTGATAAATCATATGGTCCTTTGCAGCAGCCAAAAGTCACCCTCGTACGGTCTCCCACCAACAAATTTCTCCAGGCTCCGCATAATCCTCCTGGTCTTTAGTTGTTTATCAATTGCCTGGATCATAGCTGGTGCTTTATCTCTATCACTTTGTCTCCAGATAGTCTATGGCAGATACTTTATCCGAATTCCCTTTAGACGATCATTAAGAGCAGTCCGAACATCATTGAGTGTACCATCACTAAACTTGTGTAGTTCATCAATACGTTTCAATCTGTTCTTCTTTTCTTTGTTCTGGTAAATGAATCCTCTGGGATTGGAGTATGCTGAATAAGCTTCCCTTCGTTTAAGATCTGATCTCTACGTATCCGGCTTTGTGAGGTTGAGCTTCTTTTGGTAACTTTCGACACCTAATTGAAGATCTTCCACACGCCTTTGAATGACAATGCTTCTTGTAAACATTCGCAAGGAGACATTAAAAGCAATACGTTCTTCAACTGTGAGATTTGTCAACTTGCCTTGAACAAGAAGAAGTAGCATGTCTTCGATGTCTTGAATGTGAAGCCTTTTGAAATTGCCTTCTTTGAATTTGTGCAGCTTGTCATCATCTCTACGAATAGTGATCCAATCCAGATGCTTGTAATTATGCCATTCGACAATTTCTAGCTTTGTGACAGCAATGATTCTGCGTTTAGAGTAGACATCATGAGCAAATTCCCTGTTAACTACAAATCTATAGAATTGTTGCCGTTTTCGCCCCCAATGTGAGATTCCCCAAAGTGCATGTTTGTCATCACTAGTACAAAAAGTGGATTTGGTCACACATGGGCAAAATGGAACGGCCACACATTCACATATTTATGTGACCAAAGGTACCAAAAAAGACACCATTTACTAATTAGTCACACATGAACATTTTTATTGTGTGACCATTAGAACTGTATTGCCACACATTCGAACATCATGTGGCTAAAAGTAACTGGTAATATTGTTTGGTCACATATGAATTTCGAACGTGTGACCAATATAAGTAAGCTTGAAGCATTGGTCACGATATACATATAAATAGTGACAAATATTTGTCACACACTTGAACAATGTGACTAAATGCCACATATGGTCACACTAAACGTTTTGTCACACATTATTTTAGTGTAGCCAAATTCCGTTACATATGGTCACGTAACTTAATATGTGTGTCTAAAGTTTAGTTTGTGTTAGCTTGCCAAAAGCTAATGTGTTTAGTCACATTTACTTCTAACACTGTGACCAAATGGCATATATGGTCACACTAAACGTTTTGTCACACAATCATAATATTCATGTGGCCATTTGATGATCAATAGTCACACAAAATACACATTTCTTCAATTTAAACACCATATGGTCACACTTATTAACACTTTTGGTCACTTTATGCTTAGTTGTATGTGACTAAATACCCAAAACAAACATGCTTTGTGTGGCTAAATATTACAAAAGGTCACACAAACATCAAATTCATGTGGCCATTGGATGATCAATAGTCACACAAAATACATATTTCTTCAATTTAAACACCATATGGTCACACTTATTAACACTTTTGGCTACTTTATGCTTAATTATATGTGACTAAATACCCAAAACAAACATGCTTTGTGTGACTAAATATTACAAAAGGTCACACAAACATTAAATTCATGTGGCCATTGGATGATCAATAGTCACACAAAATACATATTTCTTCAATTTAAACACCATATGGTCACACTTATTAACACTTTTGGTCACTTTATGCTTAGTTGTATGTGACTAAATACCCAAAACAAACATGCTTTGTATGGCTAAATATTACAAAAGGTCACACAAACATCAAATTCATGTGACCATTAAATAATCAATAGTTACACAAAATACACATATCTTTAATTTAAACACCACATGGTCACACTTATTAACACTTTTGGTCACTTTATGCTTAGTTGTATGTGACTAAATACCCAAAACAAACATGCTTTGTGTGGCTAAATAATTAAAAAAGGTCACAGAAACATCAAATTCATGTGGTCATTGGATAATCAATAGTCACACAAAATACACATTTCTTTAATTTAAACACCATATGGTCACACTTATTAACACTTTTGGTCACTTTATGCTTAGTTGTATGTGACTAAATACCCAAAACAAACATGCTTTGTGTGGCTAAATATTACAAAAGGTCACACAAACATCAAATTCATGTGACCATTAAATAATCAATAGTCACACAAAATACACATTTATTCAATTTAAACACCATATGGTCACACTTATTAACACTTTTGGTCACTTTATGCTTAGTTGTATGTGACTAAATACCCAAAACAAACATGCTTTGTGTGGCTAAATATTACAAAAGGTCACACAAACATCAAATTCATGTGGCCATTTGATGATCAATAGTCACACAAAATAGACATTTCGTCACTTTAAACACTATATGGTCACACTTATTAACACTTTTGGTCACTTTATGCTTAGTTGTATGTGACTAAATACCCAAAACAAACATGCTTTGTGTGGCTAAATATTACAAAAGGTCACACAAACTTCAAATTCATGTGGCCATTGGATGATCAATAGTCACACAAAATACACATTTCTTCAATTTAAACACCATATGGTCACACTTATTAACACTTTTGGTCACTTTATGCCTAGTTGTATGTGACTAAATACCCAAAACAAACATGCTTTATGTGGCTAAATATTACAAAAGGTCACACAAACATAAAATTCATGTGGCCATTAGATGAACAATAGTCACACAAAATACACATTTTTTCACTTTAAACACCATATGGTCACACATATTAACACTTTTGGCCACTCTATGTTTAATTGTATGTGACTAAATATACAAAAAAACATGCTTTGTTGGTTGTACATTGTTTACAGTCACTAAATTATACCTATTTAGTCACACAAAAAACATGGGTACAGACACTAAAGCTTTCTTATGTGTGACTAACTCAAATGCATAACCATAGGTGACCTACGGCCACACGACCTTTTGTCACACACGAAACTTTTCGCGTATGTGACTATATGTATATAGTCACACATTTTTGGTGTGACCAAAATACAGTTTTGTCTAGTGATTGTGAAATTCGCTACCATCCTAGAAAGGCAAATGTCATAGCAGATGCCTTAGCCAGAAAAAGAATCAAACCAACTCTGGTTAGATTAATTAGTTATGACCATTCATCTAAAATTACCATCACAAATTCTCAAAGTTCAAACTGAAGCACTCAAGGAAGAAAACATCAAGGCTGAAAACTTACGAGGAATGGACAAAGCATTTGAAATACATCCTGATGGAACTCGTTGTATTAAAAACCAAAGCTGGTTACCACTTTTTGGTAATCTGAGAGACTTAATCATGCATGAGTCCCATAAATCAAAGTATTCCATTCACCCAAGTTCTGACAAGATGTATCAGGATCTTAAGAAACTCTATTGGTGGCCTAACATGAAGGCAATCATCGCTGAATATGTTGGCAAATGTTTGACATGTTCTAGAGTTAAGGCAGAATGTTAGAAGCCATCCGGCTTACTGGTACAACCAAAGATTCCTATGTGGAAGTGGGAAAGAATAATGATGAATTTCATCACAAAACTACCTAAAACATCAAACGGACATGACACATCCGGGTCATTGTTGATCGCCTTACCAAATCCGCACATTTCATCCCTACCCGAGAGACACATAGTATGGAAACCCTTACAAGGTTGTACATCAAAGAAATAGTCTCCCGCATGGAGTGCCAATATCTATCATCTCGGATCGTGACAGTCATTTCACATCCAATTTTGGCAATCATTAAAAGTGCCCTTGGGTATCATTAGACTAAAGTACGACATATTCATCCCAAAAACTGTTTGGGAAAAAGTGAAAGAAACCATCAAACATCGAAGACATTGCTTTTTGAGCTGTGTTATAGATTTTGGAAAAGGAATGGAAAAACCACTTTCCATTAGTGGAATTTTCTTTACAATTAACAGTTTCCATGCTAGTATTAACAAACACCATTCAGGCACTTTATGGTCGAAGTGACAGATCACCTGTTTGCTAGGCCAAAGTTAGAGATGTTCAACTTACAGGACCAGAAATAATCCATGAAACCACCAAGAAAATAGTGCAAATTCAAAAATGCTTGCAAGCTGCAAGAGACCGGATAGAGATTATGACTCTAGATGAAAGACTTTAGAATTACAAGTGGGATCAGTTATGTTAAAAGTTTCACCTCATAAAGGTGTCATCCGATTCAGAAAATGAGGAAAGCTTAATCCCCTGTACATTAGACCTTTCAAAATCCTTGAACAGATTGGCCCAGTGGCATATAAACTTGAGCTTCCTGAAGAGCTTAGTAATGTCCATAGTACTTTCCAAGTTTTTAATCTAAAGAATGCTTATCTGTCTGAATCCCTTGTCATTCCAATGAAAGAGCTTCGACTCGATGACAAACTCAACTTTGTGGAAGAACCAGTGGAGATTATGGATCGAGAAGTCAAGCAACTGAAACAAAGTCGTATTCCTATAGTCAAAGTAAGATGGAACTCTAAAAGAGGACCATAATTTACGTGGGAATGCGAAGATCAAATTCGTGCCAAGTATCCACATCTGTTTTCAAACATCACTTCGGCATCCAACTAAATCTCAGGATGAGATTTCTTTTAAGGGAGGAGATCTATAATAAAACCCATAATTTTCATCAATGTAATTATCCATCTATTAAATTAGATGCACTGTAATATCCATCTATTATATATACCACCTTTTTACAGGGAATTTTTTTGCTTTATTCCATTATGTAATGTGGTTTACATAACTAAAGTAAACGAGCTCACGCAAACCTACCTATGCCAATTTATCTATGTCATATCATGTAAAATCTAATATGTCAGTCTATATCTTGTATCATTTTTAATAAGTACATTATCCATTTAACATACCATTTACACGTTTAATCAAAATGACTTGATCCGTTAACGTTTATAATCAAAAACCCTATAATATGTATGTATACATATATAAATGAATGTGCAAGCCTTCATCCATCGTGTACAAGTTTACAATGCACAAAACATTTGAAATATAAACTTTGCTCTAAAACCTTGGTACCAACATGTTTAGAGATCTGAGTAAAATCAAATAAAGCACGTGATCAAATAAGCGCAATTTTTCCACCATTTTCTTCTAGTTTTTACCAGTACTTAAACAACAATTACAACGCTCCTAATGAACAATATTTAACCCTAATTACCCAAATCTTAAACCCTAATCCACGTCCTAAAACCTAAAACCTTAAACAAAACCCTAAACTAATTTTAAAACCCTAATTTCATTTTAAAACCTAAACCTTAAACCTAAACTCTAATCCTAACACTAAACCTTAATCCTAAACCGTAAATTATCCTTAATCCTAACCCTAATCCACGTCCTAAATACTAAAACCCTAACCCAAAACCAAACCAAACCCGACACCCCTTTATTTCTTTTAACCTATTTTAAACAAGCTAGCACCCTTCTACCTTATTCACCATCCTACCTAGTAGCTTAGTTAAGCACCTTACTCACCTCCTTGCCTACTTGTTTGCTACAACAACTTAGTTACCAAGCAAACACCCCCTTCATCATCCCCTTAATAACCCAACCCTCATGCACCCTTACACTTTGTATAGCTACCCTCCTAGCTCCCAACACTCACCATATCTAACCCTTAGCCACCACTCCACTCTACTTGATCCCTACTTTACTTAAACTTGGCCTACAATTCTCTCCTACACTATAAATACACACGCATACATACATATGTTCATATCTCATCATCTAAACTCAAAAAACTATCAAGGTTATGATCTAGCTATATCTTAGAAGATAAGTGAAGCCTTAAGATCATAATTGAAGCTAAGAATCAAGAGAAAGAAGCCCTTGAAGTTGTTTTCTAGGCGTTCAAACCAAAACCCTCTTTTCGACCTATTTAAGCTTAAGTAAGCTCAAAATCTTGTTCCATAAACTTATAATCTATTTTAAATCTTTCATAAGGTTTGTTAGATCCTATATAAACTCTTGTTCAAGCCTTGAATCCTCAAACCCATGCATTTTTTGTTAAAAACCCTAAAATTGACCCGTTTTGATTTTCTAGCTAATGAATCCTTTTTCTAAACTTTTGTTATGTTAAAACATCTTAGTTTAGCTTATTATAAAAAAGTCATGACTGCAAAAACTCTTTTGGATTCAAAAATATCAAAATTATGAATTTTGGTCCTAATTTCCAAATGTTTTCATGCATAGGGGTATATATCATAACTTTCTAAAATTTATAACTAGAGGGGCTGAAAATGTCATTTTCCTAAAGTTATAACTACAAGGGGCTATTTTGCCAAGTTCTAAAGTTAAAGGTTTAAATTATATATACTTACTATTAAAGGGTAAATTATAAAAAGTGTATAAATCAAGGGTATTATTGCCATTTTATCAAACTTAAAAAATATAAAAATATATTATTATTATATAAAATTTTAAAATATATATTAATATTATAAGACTCGATTTTATTAAAACCCGATACATTTATCGCTATTAATCAACGATCGACACATTATAAAACAATTACGTTATATATTTAACGTAATTTATCATCGTCTAACTTTTGAAGAAACTTAAAATTTTATCGTATCACGTTACCAGGGAGCTTCATGTGAAGAATTTCATTTTGGTATACGTTTTGATGAGTTTGCTGGATTTACGATTTAAAGTGTTCTGGCTCCTCAAACGTTTACTACATAACCTCTGAATTATGATGGCCTGAACAGTAATACAATATTTCCATAAATTAATAAATCAAATGTTAAACTTCATGAAGTTTTGAAAGATAAACAATCAAACTAAGACTTGACATATTACTCCAGGTTGCGTGACGAAGCCGTTACTTTCACTTGATATACTTTTGCCATCAATCAGATTTCCCCTGTTAAGGTGAGTTCATAGCCTCGCATTTTAAATCTTCTAATGTTTTCATAAACCCACGAGGGGGATACATGCTATAAATCATGAATACAAGTATTTTTCCAACTGTATGCTATCCTGATATATTATTGCCTAAGTCCTTACTTTTTCAATTAAGACCCCACTATCATGAACCGTTAATTACTTTTTGGAGTAGCCGGAATGCTGTGAATAGATCTATATAGGACTGAACTCCCCCGTTGGTGTACCTATACTCTCTTGGTAATCAAATGCACTTCATTTGAATCACTATGTGGGTGTTTGGCAAAGGCACCGTTGGGGGCAACTTCTTGTGATTATTGATTATCTCAAGTTCAGAGCTCATGTGTTTAGGGCAATAATTACCTATTTTCTATCATAAATTGATTATCGTTGCAATTATTACACTTTATGGGTGTAGAACAAACATAACCATATTAAAACTTGTATTCAAAAACCTTTTTAACATAAACCTATGAATTTCACTCAACCTTTGTGTTGACTTGTTAGCATGTTTATCTTAGGTAACTGAGCGTCTTATGGAAACTTGAAGATGGCTAAACTGTTATCATTCAAACTTTATGTTTCTAGATTTTGGGACCTCTCTTTTGTAAAAACTCTGATGATAAATGATAATAACTAAATTTTCTAATAAAACATCACTTTACGATTTGTTTCTATGTTTATGACTGTTTGTAGCTATGAAATAATACCCTGATTAGCTTCTGCTACTAATATGTCAAATTGGAGTGTTTTTATAAATAAAGTCAAGGGGGAGACTCTGTGTTGGTGCACTAATTGTTCTCATACATTTTGCTTCAGAAGAGTCTTTTGAGTCTTCTTTGTGGCTTCATTACCACCAAATCTTGTTTGTATAGCAGCAAACAAAGTCCGAGCATCCTTGTACTGATTAAAAGTCATTAGATGTTCATTAGGAAGTGCCATCAGTAACATACTTCTTGCCTTCACATCATTCTTCTTTTGAACTTTTTCTTCAGTAGTGACAGGACCTAGAATTAGTGTAGTTGAGAAGTCATCGATCCTGGGTAATGGGCAACGATTCTTTACGGTGAGTTTATTCAACTTCTAGTAATCTATACACATTCTGAAAGACCTGTCTTTCTTTTTAACAAATAAGACAGGAGCTCCCCAAGGCGAAGTACTCGGTCAGATAAAACCTCGGTCTGCTAACTCTTGTAGTTGGTTTGATAGTTCCCGCATTTCTGAAGGAGCTAATATGTAAGGTGCTCGGGCTACTGGTGCTGCTCCTAGAATTAAATCAATTTGGAATTCTACTTGACAAACTAGAGGAAGGCCGGGTAGGTCTTTAGGAAAAACTTCTAGAAATTCACTAACTACTGGTATATCTTCCAGTCATTTTTCGTCTGACTTCTTTTCCATTACCTGGGCTATGAAAACTTGATATTCCCTGGATATATATCTTTCGGTTTTAATACATGATATGAGGCTTAGTCGGGTTTTACTTCGATCACATCGGATGATCAAAGTTTCATCGTTGATGGGGATGTGGACGACTTTCTCGTCATAGATAATTCTAGCATGATACTTGGATAACCAATCCATACCAATGATGATGTCGAAACTACCGAGTTTAATCGGCATGCGATCAATTTCAAAAGGTTGGTTTAACAAGATCAGAGTGCAATCCTGAATAACGGTATTAGTGCATACTAGGTTTCCATCAGCCATTTCAATGTTGTAGGTGGTATCTGGTGTAATTGGTGGGATATTTAGCATAGAAGCGAGAGATATGGATACAAAACTTTTATCGGCTCCTGAATCAAATAATACTCTAGCTAAATGTTGGTTTAGAAGGAACGTACCCGTGACTACGTTTGGGTCTTGGTGAGCGTTCTTGTCCTTTAGCAAGTATGCTCTCCCATAGGCACTGTTGTTTGCTTTTGGGCACTGATTTTTGTAATACCCTTTCTCCCCACATGCATGAAAAGTCACTGATACTGGTTGCAGGTTGCTTCTAGTGGCTGGCCCCTTGTTCTTGCAGTTCCTGGTCTAGAGACCTACCTTGTTGCAAGTCTGACACTTGACATTGCAAGGTCATGTGTGATGCAGGATGCATCTTTTACACAAAGGAAGGTTTCTAGCATACCTACTGTTTTCAGTTAGGGTGGCAATATAAGCCTTGACGGTTTCTTGTCTTCTATTCTGCTGTTGGTGGTGATCATTGTTGCGGTTGTTATTGTTGTTGTTACAGTTATATTGGTAGTTGTTGTTGGTGAAGGTTCTTCTATCATCAAACTTTCGTTTGTGATCGTTGGTTCCTTGCACAGAATTATGCTTTGTTACCTGATCCATTAACCTCTGGGTTATCGTAATGGCTTCCTCCAAAGTTTGAGGCTTTGAAGCTGTAACATTTCCTTCAATGCTTTTAGGTAATCTCCCGATGAAGACTTCCATAAGTTTCTCAGAATTTGGTACCATAGTTGGACATAAGATTTACAACTCCTGAAATCTTCTAATGTAAGTCTTGAGGTCATTCCCTTTTACAGTCAGATTATAAAATTCATCTTCTATTTTCTTGACCTCGGTTTGGGGACAATACTTCTTTATTAAGAGCTTTTTAAATTCAGACCAGGAAATTTTATAAGCTTCCTCTATTCCAATAGGCTGGGCGAATGAATTCCACCAGGATAAAGCTTCCTCAGTTAGAGTACCAGTAGCAAATTTCACTTTGCAGTCCTCGGTACAGTTACTACGGAGAAATACTGATTCAGTTCGTTCAAACCAGCGAATAAGACCAACAGCGCCTTCCGTACCTTTGAAATTGAAAGGTTGGCAGCTCATAAACTCTTTGTAGCTACATTTTCTTGCTACAGGAGTTTCTCTTTGTCGGGTGTTCCTAGTGGTATTGTCAGTATTTGCCATGGTAGCAGCTTGTGCTTCAGAGCTACGGCAACACTATCAGCAACTAGTTTCTTGATGGCGTCCTGAGTCATGGGTGGTGCTGCAAATGTTGATGTCCTCTTGGGAGCCATTCTATCAACATTTACAAGACAACACAAAATAATAATCCATACAATGATAGAGTCATATCACAAGTCTTTGTATAATAATCAAAATTTTCATACATAGTGATATTGATATCATTTGACATAGATACTTATTTGGTACAAGTTCTAACAAAGAAATACACATCCTTTGATATTACATTGTTGGATATAACGGAAAATTTTGGAATCTAGGACTTCCAGAGATGGACACTCTAACAAGCATCTAGCTCATTAGGTTTCTCGGGGACTGGTTTACTTCCCAGTGGTCGCGGTATGATCCATAACGAGTTATCTAATTCTGCAAAGATAGACTCATCAAAGGGATAGTCTGGTGGTGGTGTAGTTGACCTAACCGGTGATGAAGATCCTACTGATGATGACGGAGATAATGGAATAGGGGATCCAACAGGAGGCTCAGTGTCTCTAGGTGGTGTAGGTGGGGCTATATGCTCAATGTCTTGATCATTAATCATATCCATGATACCTGGGTACAGAGGTTTGAGAAAACCTGATGGTGAGAACCATAGTAATCTCGGATACATAAAGATATAAATAATCGTAATACAGGACATCAAATAGGCAACCACGACATACATAAATATGTATCATGAAACAGCGAGGTATAACAAAATCACAACTGTATTATGTCATAAATAACTTGTCTTATATATTTTACATAATTAAAATTTGACAAGTGTTGATATTTATGCCACACATCCCGTGGTTGGATTCTAAACAAAAGCTGTAAATGACAAGGATCTAGTCTAGTAGTCTAGTGGTCCCCCCTTATGGTTCTTGAGCTCATGGATCATGTCCAGAAGACTCTTCATATCTGATCGTTAGCGAACCTGGATATCCTCGATGAGCATTTCTATTGTAGTAATCCTAACGCGAGCAAGAACAATCTCGTCGTCATGCCCCGTTTGCTTTCTCTGAAATCCAGCAATTTGGGTATGAGCTTCTTGAAGTTCGGTTTCTAGTTGGTCAAAATCTCGCTGTATGATTAATCGACCATTACCAAGACCTTTTATCTTATCTTCCATGTGCTCAATGCGCTCAAGTGAGAGCTCATCTAAGTGATTCAAAATAGTTTCGATCTATTCCTCATGGTGCTCCAGACGTATCACATAAGAACTCTCTCCAATCTCAAATACATAAGGTGGGGCAGAAGAATCAGTAGAGGAGGGTGATAGGAAACGTGCTCGTTTCTAAGATGGTAAAATCTCCTTGGGAAGAAAGAAATCTCGAGGATCAAATAGTGGTGATGATGGTAACACTAGAGATGGAGGCAAAACAGTTGGTGGAGCAATAGGATCTTGTGATAGTGGAATAGGTGATTTATTATTAGTAGCATTATATGCTTGCATGACCTTCATATACAGATCATCGTGGAAAGGTGAGATGGTTAGTGAGGCTGAATGATCCTTAGATGAATTCTCTGAAGAGTCAGAAGAGGTGTTTCCCGGTGAGGTTGGGGAATAGTTTGGTGAAGCCGGGGTATAGTCAAGAGTGTTTGTAGAGGAAAACGGCTCGCCTCAAAATTAGATCTATATAGGATATTAATAGGGTGGGTGGTTGTAGACATTATCTATGTAACAACCTAGGGGTGAAACCTAATCATAAGTATTTTTAAATAGTTATAGTTATGTATCATTTGGTTAAACTAATTATTCTTTACCATACTATTCAGAAAATGTAGTGGCACGGAGACATTCGTGGATGGAATAATGTTTATAGTTTGTTTAACCTTGCTATCTATACCCTTCGGTGTGATACCAATCTGTAACACCCTGATAATTCACATAGCAGCGGAAGCTAAATATGGGGTATTACTTCATGAATCAACAGTCATAATCATAGAAAACGACTCATAAAGAGACGTTTGGAAAATTTAGTTATCATTCAATATCATATCAGAGTTTTACAAAAGGAGGTCCCAAAATACATTTAAAACATAAAGGTTGAATGATAACAAGTTTGGACGTCTTCAAGTCCATGCCACTCCGTGCCTTAAACTGCTTAGTTACCTGAGATAAACATGCTAAAAAGGTCAACACAAAGGTTGAGTGAAATTCATAGGTTTGTAATGAAATGGTTGAATACAAGTCATCATAAGTGGTAATAATTGTACAATTACAATTATCATGGAAAACAGTATTATTGCCCTAAGCTCATGACACCAACACGTTAACATGGAAATCACCTCAGTGACATTATTGAGGAACAAATGTCCTCTTGGAAAGGTAACTTGCCAAAGTTACCCATTATTCTCAAATATAGTGCGCTTGGTTACCTCATGTACAGGTAAACACAAACGGGATTCGTCAATCCCGATAGATCTATCCACAATATTCGCGTTCACTCGCAAGTGATTAATGGTTCATGATTAAATGATATTGGCAGTGGAGGTAAACTTAGGCAATAATATATCAGGATAGCATACAGTTAGAAAATACTTGTATTCATGGTTTATAGCATGTATTCCCCCCACGGGGTTTGGAAAAACATATAAAGGTGGGACTATGAACTCACCTTAATAGGGAAATCTGATTGATGGCAAAAGTAAATCAAATGGAAATAAACGGCTTCGTCACGCAACCTGGGGTAATATGTCAAGTCTTAGTTCGATTGTTTATATTTCAAACTTTATTTCATAAAGTTTAACGTAAATATTAATTTGGTTTATTAATTTGTGAAAATATCGTATCACTGTTCGGGCTATCATAATCCAGAGGTCATGTAGTAAACGTTTGAGGAGCTAGGACACTTTAAATCGTAAATCCAACAACTCGTCAAAACGTCTACCCAAATGAAAGCCCCTCACATGAAATTCCCTAGTAACGTGATACGTTATAGTTTAAATGATAAGATTTTATCTTTTTAAGTTTCTTCAAAAGCTAGTGGATGATAAATTATGTTAAATATATAACATAATTATTTTTATATGTTTCGATCGATGAATGAAACGATAAATGTATTGGCTTTTAATAAAGTCGAGTCTTATAATGATTAAATATATTTTTTTTATTAATTATAAAAATATTACATTTTATACCTTTAAGAATTCAAAAATGACATTATATACCCTTGGTATATATTAATTTACAATTTAAACCCTTTATATATAATTTTAAAACATTTAACCCTTAACTTTAGAATTTGGCAAAACAGGTCCTTGTGGTTTAACTTTAGAGTATTTACATTTTTGGCCCGAAAGTTTATAAGTTTTAAAATTTTACAATATATACCCTTTATGCATAATTCGATTTGCATTCTTAGTCTAAAATCCATATAAGTTGTATTTTTAATCTTGAAATCATTTTGCTGCTTATAGCTTATTACTATAAGCTAAAATAAGTTGGTTTTTACGAGCTTATAGCTTATGAAATGAGCTTATGAGCTCGAAATCTCAAAATAGGTGCGTTTGGTTTTGAAATTTTAACCCGATGGGTTAAGGCTTTTAGGGTTTGATTTAATGCTTATATAAATGATAAAGGAGCTTATAGGAATAGCTTATTAGGCCAGCTTATAACTTTTAGCTTATAAGGTTTCAAAATAGGGTTTTTAAGGTTTATAAGGGTGCGTTTGGTTTAGGAAAACCATGTGTGTAGCCTTTGGGTTTTAGGGCTTATTTCACATGATTTTAAAAGTGAATAGGAGCTTATTAAGTTTAGAATAAGCTTATACTAGCTTATTAGGGTTTCTCAAGGGTTTAGGGTTTCAAAGTGGATCGTTTAGGGCTCGATTGGGTTTAGCGGTTTCCAAAAGTGTTTTAATTTGTACAAGAGGCTAGAACAAGTTAATATGTGATCTATAACGTATCAAAAGCTTATAGAACAAGTAGTAAGACTTACTAGTACACGAAATGGGTCAAAAATAATGGAATGGGTTGAAATGACTTAGAGATGAATCAAGAACCTTTCTTCTCTTGTTCCTTGGTTTCAAAATAACTTAAGCTTCCTTTCTTCTCTTCTAGGACTTGGCTAGATCATGGTTTTGAGTATGTGTTAAGTTTAAATGGTGAGTTAAGGAGGTGTGCATGTTTCGGGTTTATATAGGGCACGAAAAGGAGTAGTGGCAGACACAGGAAGAGGGGAGGAAGGAGGCAAACGGAGCTAGAGGCGGCTGCTGCACAGTATGCGCACAACATTCAGTATCCCGAGGAAAGACGCCGTTTAGAGGTTACTGATACGAGAATTACACCAGATTTTAACGTGTAAACAATCTGGTAGAGATAAGACGACACTGTCATAGGGGAGTCTTATAAGGAGGGAGAAGCATCAAGTGTCCTATTATTCAGCAAATCAAGCCGAGCTAGCGAGGGGCAGGGGGAAAAAGGGGTTCTCACTATCTCCTATCTCATCTCTCTATATCACTCTTTATAATGAGTATACTTGAAAAAACACCAAGACGTCAGTGTTCGCGGAGATCAACATCTGCGTCCACTACTATATTCCCAAACACAACTAAGTCCATATTACTACACCGAGCTGTACTAGCGCACAGCTTAGCTTAGAAAATTAGAGGACATATTATGAAGAACTTAATAGAGCGTCAACAAACACAGAGACTAGAGTAAAAACAATGTAGTCTATCTTGCGCAGAGACCTCTCATAGACAGCTTAGCTTCAAGCCGCATTTCTACACACGACACTAAAACACAGAGACATTACTGATTACACAAGATCTACAAAACAACACGCTCTGAAATAGCTACAACGACATCGAGGTCGCCGACAGTACGCTGCACAACAAATGCAGCTAAACTCACTAGCAATCTGCCGACAAACTTCCCGGTTACTCTTGCCAAAGAAGAACAATGGCATCAAGGAAGCTTCCTTTTTTCCTCTCTTCTATGCGCCTTCTCACCATACGGTGCTTCATACGAGCTCTCCTACTCACTCTTTCAACCCTTCACCTTCCACGCTTTTGAGCTAAGAACATTCATCCCCAACTTTGCAGCACACTACTTCCCACATAATAAGCGGCACACTTGTCAAAGGAAAGTAGAGTCCCACACACAACGCGCGCGACTCCAATGAGACGCGAGAGTTGAGCGAGTGTGTGGCCAAGTTGGATGAGTAGGACCAATGGTGAGCCATGTACTAAGAGAGCTAGGAAAGGTAGTATGGTGAGTACAATGTATTGGTGAAGGGTGGCGGCACACCACGGAGGTGACAAGGTTCAACTGGTATCAAGTTTGTTTAAGTATGTGAATCATAGGAGGTGCTTGGTGCAAGGGATTGGTGACAAGGTGCTGAAGGTGGCTAGCAAGGTGGTGAGTCATGGTGGAGTTAGGGTGGTTGCTTGGTTTAAACTTAGTTCAAGCTAGTTAGGGGGTGACGGGTTCATTAGGGTTTTTCGTGTTAGGGTTTAGTTTTTTTATAGGACGAGTAGAGCAGAAATTGAGGGAAAGAATGTTTAAAATTATTCATTGTGAAGCTTGTAACATGTACCTAGTAAGTGTTTGTACGAAAATTCCTATTAGAAAATGGAGGAAAATGGCTAGTTTGAATGTTATGCATTGCCGGGTTGTACCATGGGCTTAAAGGAGTTGTACTAGAGTTTTGGAGGGAAATATAATTCAAAAGCTATGCATTGTACATTTGTACACATGCCTTATTAGTTTGTACCTTTGTTTTGTATGTAAACATTACATGTAATCGGGGTTTTGATATAAACGTTAACGTATAAAGTCCGTTTTATAATAAATGTTATGAATGGTACGTTAAATAGATAACTTATGGTAAATGGAGTTTAGAACATATTGCTTGACATATTATAACGTTTACTTGATATAAACGTTGATGGAATTGACATTGGTAGTTGCGTGAGCTCGTTTACTTTGGAAATGTAAGTTACGTTACATAATGGATGGAATAAAACAAAAATATTTCTGTAAAAATGGTTCTATTAAATATAATAGATGGATAATTACACTGAGGAAAATTGTGGGTTGTTATACTGAATTCCTAGAAAGAACTTCAGCTCCGCCATCATTGATATTTCAAACTTGCTATGCATTAGGTTTCAAACTTTTTGGAAAGTTTTGGGTTCGTAGAATCAAAAATAATGTCATCAACGTAAATTTGCACAAGCAATATGTCTTCCCCTTTCTTAGTAATAAACAGAGTTGGATCAATAGAACCTTTGGAGAATCCTTTAGATACCAGAAAGTTGGAGAGTTTATCGTATCATACTCTTTGAGCTTGCTTGAGTCCATATAATGCCTTCTTAAGATGGTAGACTTTATCAGGATGATGTGTATCTACAAATCCGTCTGGCTAATTGACGTACACTTCTTCCTTCAGAGGTCCGTTAAGAAAAACCGTCTTTACGTCCATCTGATAGATAAGAAATGACTTGTGTGCAACATACGCAATGAATAGCCTGACTACTTCAAACCGAGCAACTAGAGCAAATGACTCTTCAAAGTCGATTCATTCCTGTTGGTTGTATCCCTTAGCTACAAGATGAGATTTGTTGCGAATTACAGTATTCTCCTCATCACGTTTGTTTTTCTAGAGCCACTTCATGTTAATCACATTTTTACAGAGTGTTTTGTCCACTAATTCCCATATATCTAATCGATCAAACTGGTGAAGTTCTTCCTGCATCGCTTCAATCCATGCAGAATTAGTCATGGCTTCTTTGATGTTCTTCGGTTTAGTTTGACTCACGGTGAGTGCGAACATACACATCTCACCATTTGTTTCTAGCTGATGTCTTGTTCTAATTGACTGAGAAGGATTTCCAATGAGTTGTTCTAACGGATGATCTTTTATCCAACGATGTTCTGAAGGATATCGTTGATAGAATGTATACATGTTTGACGAGTCAACATATCAAGATGATGTCTCCCCTCGTTCTTGTACTGGTGTACTAAAGATGTTGATAATTTCATCTTCTTCAACTTGTGCATTTTCTTTATCTATTTCTGCTTGATTAATGTTCTTAATGGCAGTGATAGTTGGTGCTTGACTTGTAGTTTCTGGTGTTGTTTGAATGATCAATGGAGGTGTATCTGCAGCAACAGTTGTTGAAGTAGATGGAGTTGTATGTTGTTGTTGACGTTGATTAGGTGCATCAGCAGCAGTTACAGCAGAAGACTTTGACATAAATGGAGTAGTTTCATTGAGTAATTCATCGAACATCAGACTAAATAGTAAATCTAGCTCATTTGACATTGTTACTGTCTCAGCTGAATAAGGAACATTTTCTTAAATTTAGGGACCGGGACTTAAACTGCCTTGTTTCACTGTGTACCGTTGTCAGGACATTCTGGCACGGGGTTAAAACTCACGTGATCTGACGTCATATGAGGCAATTCGTCAAAGAAGGATGTCATTGATAGAATGTATGCATGTTTGACGAATCAATATGACGAGACGATGTCTCCCCTCATTCTTGTACTGGTGTACTAAAGATGTTGATAAATTCGTCTTCTTCAACTTGTGCATTTTCTTTATCAGTTTTTGCTTGATTAATGTTCTCAATAGAAGTGATAGTTGGTACTTGATTTGTAGTTTGAGGTGTTGTTTGAATGATCAATGGAGGTATATCTGCAGCAACGGTTGTTGTAGTAGATTGAGTTGTGTTTTGTTGCTGACGTTTATTAGGTGCATCAGCAGTAGTTACAGCGAAAGACTTTGACACAACTTGAGTAGTTCCATTGAGTAATTCATCGAACATCAGACTAAACTATCATGTTCAAGGTCGGGCAGTTAACGTTTGGTGTTCAATCCCTTCTTGAGCAAAGTATGCATAAAGAGTTTTATTCAAGAATTCTGTGACTTTTTTAGTTTGAATTGTTCTTACTTGAGCATGAAGTCCTCTTTGAACAAGTTTGAGGAAATCGATCAGAACTTCTGGTGTTTCGTCTTTGGATCTCAAGAAGTGAGTCTAAGTATATCGTGAATAATTATCAACAATTACCAATACATATTTCTTACCATTAAAGCTTTCTACCCTCATGGGACCACATAAGTCCATGTGTAGAATTTGTAAACGTCTCTTTGAGCTTGGAGTAGTTTTTGTCTTGAAAGACTTACGTTTTTCTTTCCCCAACTCACAAGAAGAACAAAGATGATCTTTGACGAATTTCAATTTGGGAAGGCCAGTCACAATATCATACTTCGAAAGAAAGTTGATGGTGTCGAAGTTTAGATGTGAAAGACGACGATGCCATAACCATGCTTGTGACGATGTAGCTTTAGCCATTAAGCAAATTGGATTGGGAGTAGATGTGTCTTGAAGAATGATGGAGTAAAGATCTGTGCCACGAGAACCTATAAGAAGATCATTTCCATTCAAATCATGAATATAACATGTAGACTTCCGAAAAGCAACTTCCAAATCCGCATCACAGAATTGACCAACGAAGAATAAATTATGATTCAGCCCTTTGACGTAATAAACCATTTTAATAGTTACATTCCCTTGAACCAGATCTCAATAACCAAGAATCAGTGCAATTTGATCATTTCCAAACTTCACCGTACCCAGAAATTACTCCATAAAGTTACTTAAAAGCTTGAGATTCCCTGTCATGTGCTTTGAGCACCTTGAGTCGATGATGAATAAAATTATCTCTACGAGATGTAAAAGAATTAGAAGAAAATGGAGTATTGGACAGAGTGGAAAACCTAGGAGTCATAGATTCCAAAATATCAGCAGTTTTAGATTCATTTCCTAGATGCATACTAACATTTGTGTTGACATTTCCTATTGGGGACTTAGGTTTCCATTTGTATCCAGATGGTGTAAACTTAGGATACCACCAACTTCATGTCTTACTAACATGCTCATATAGCTTCCTAATAGTGCTTCTTGGTTTTTGGTTAGTGGATTCTAAAGCAACTGTTCTCCTAAGAGGTGTTGCAACAGATTGGTTCACAGTTCGTTAGGGTTCTCTAGTACTAATTTGCACAACTTTTGGCTGTTTAGTCCTAGAATTCACGTCATTAAGATAATGAAAAACACACATATCATGATTGTCACTCAGCACACATTTTCCACAAGTAACACAGACAAAGTTTACATTCGAGGTCTTAGCATTCAAACTATCATTACACGCAGTTAGAAACGTTTTATTATTAGAAAACTTAAAATTCCTATGGTGGTCTTCTACTTGTTGTTTCTTCCCTTGACTATCGTTATGCATGACTCTATCTTCTAATTGATTGCTCTTAAGCTGTGGTCTGCTAACACTAGTAGTGGGAATTACTCCTGTAGAGAAAGACACGCGTTTGTTAGTTTTCCTAATGTCTTGAGGCAACTGTGGTGTTCTAGTTTGATTAGGCTTTGTGTGCACTTTATACATTCCTAGAGCAATCACATTTGTGTTCTTTAAAATTGACTTCACATTCTGAGGAAAAATTTATGTAGTGACTGGTTTTGAAAAATCATTGGACACATTATTTGTGGTAACTGACTTTGACTTTGAAAAATCTGTCTTTGCAAGAGAATCTAAAAAAGTAGTTGGTTTACCTAAAACTGATTGTCTTTGACTTTTAAAAGCATTCGGTTGTCGAATAACCGATGATTTTTCAAACTTAGTTTCCACAGATTTTCCTTTCATCTTTTCAATGAGTTTCTTCAACTCACTTATTGCAATTCCTTTGTCTTGTAATTGAGCTTTCAAGTCTTGAATTTCAAAATATTGTTCACGTTCTTTCAGAAATACTTTTGACTGATTTTCTTTGAAAGCTTTGTCATTTTTTATCTGTTCTTTACATTGTTGTAAATCAAGTTCAAGATTAATCGCATGTTTTTGAAGTCCTTCAAAACTCTTTGACATTGTTTTACTTTTTGAAAGCTCTTTTTCAAGATGTTTACATTTTTCCAAAGTTTCCAAATAATCACATTGCAAATTAGTGAATTCATCGAGAGTAGTATACACACCAAGTATAGCATTCAT
Source organism: Tanacetum coccineum (assembly GCA_026074375.1). NCBI lineage: Eukaryota > Viridiplantae > Streptophyta > Magnoliopsida > Asterales > Asteraceae > Tanacetum > Tanacetum coccineum. Next base: position 11,787 of record BQNB010074436.1, on the reverse strand, counting down.
GTGATCAGCATAATAATATTCCCTTGAAAGTGATCGATTTCATTCAAAAACTGTGTTTTTTGAAGTATCCATTTGAAATTTGAGAGGAGTCCACTTCAATTCAAAGAATTAAAAGTTACTCAACATCAGCAAACCATTTCTTCCCCTCTTTAAACACAAGTGAAAATTTTCTAAATCAACATTGATTTTCCGAATTTGGGGACAAAAATTTCCTTCGATTGTATTTTGAATGAATGGATCTATATGACCAAAATATGCCCTTTTAGCGATTGTTTGTTTGCAACGTTCCACTCCATCAAAAATCGTGTCAACACTACTTTTAATTTTGAAAAGGTCTTTAGAGCTTTTACACTTTTCATCCCATGGAATGGATTCATCCATCCATCTTTCTAACAAAGTTGTGTGTTTATTAAAAGTCTCTTTTGAATTTTCATTCTTAGCAAGTATATGACTCATTTTTGACCTTTCTGAAAATATCGTTGTTCAGGCGACTTTTCACATTATGAAACGAACAAATCATAAAGATTATTCAACTTTTCATAATCGAAAGGTCTGATTAAATCACTTAATTTTGATCGACTTTCTTGGGCAAGACGAATCGTTTTGTCAGAATCAGGAGCTAACATTAAGGCAAGGTTATCATTATAGCAACCTATATCATACAGACGAGGATTCGCTCTTTGAGCTTTCTTGAGGAACTCAGGTTTAACAAAACTCCGTTTCTACAATTTACGATTAAGCATATTCATATGTTATGAACTGATTGACGGAGTTTTGAAACAATATCATCTAAAGATTTAATTTTATTTTCTAAAGCAATGACTTTTTCAAGTTCTTTTTCTTCACGAGTTTTGTAAAACTTTGTTTGTTCCTCTCTTTGTTGTGACATGATGGAGATGGTCTCTTGATGTGCAACAAGCTCCTTTTTCATATCAGAGATCTTTTGATTCAAATTATTTATTTGATAAGAACAATTATTAATTGACTTTTGAGATTCTGTTTTGTATGACATTAATTCTGTTTTTGCTTTTGCACAATCAAGCTCTACCTTCGACATATAGTTCACATCATGTCGCTATTCAAGTTCATCTTGGAACTTTTTGAGATCTTGGAACATCATTTGATTAGCCTTCTTCAGCTCATCGTTTGCTTCTTTAAAATGTGTGTTTGATGATTCTAAACATTCATTTTTGTTTTTTAAATCCTCAATTTAACTTGTTAATTTATCAAAAAAAATTGTTTGATGATTCTAAATTTTTTTACGGTTTTTACTGTCATCAATCTCACATTTTAATTTCACAATAAAAGAAGCAAGCAAATCACGTTCTGTCATTATCATACTGGTCATCATGTTCTCTATCATAACTCAAATCTAATGAATCAATAATTATGTTATGTTCATCTTGTTCAACCAGATATGTGTCATTAGCAGATTCAGGTTGCTCAGGATGTTCACTTTCAATGGCAAACACATTATAGTTATCATCATTATTTTGTACTTTTTGCAATGGCTCAGCATCAAAGATGGGTCTAGAATTATCAGCATCATCTGGAGTAACCTCTTAAATTTGTGCCATGTACATATAATGTGCTCCCAATTCCTGATCTTCAGGTTCATCATCAGTGTCATCCCTCTAATCAGCTTGTTTTGCATTCAACTGAAATCTAGCTTCCTCTTTCTTACACAATAGCATCTTTTCCTTGTTATAAGCTGCATCCTTTGCCCGTTTCGATTTATGACATTCCCTTGCTACATGCCTATATTCCTTACAATTATAATATTGAATCCCAGACTGCAGCATTACATATGTTCCTACATTATCTCTAGCCCCAAAAAAATTAACTGCCCTCTAATTATCATACCTAGTGCCTCTGTTGATTCTTAAAGTATTATCCTGATTTGCTCTACTGGTGTTTGATGAAGTTTTGAGGTTTTTGTTGGTAGGTTTGTAGATTTTCTTAAATGATAGAGTAATTAAAGCCATGAGTTTATCAATCTCATTCTCCTTTGACATTTCATCATCTTCAGCAACCATAGTGGGTTCTTAATCATAAGTGGGTGGAGTAGAGTTGACAATTTCTTTACTTCTGTTTCTGGTAGCAACTTGTGATTTAGTTGAGGAATTTTGAGTGTAGTGATTAGGATGGTTTTGAAGATGGTAAACTGTTTGTTGTTGAGCAACAAGTGCAAGTGGATTAGCAGTACGTGCTTGTCTTTCAGCTCTTATCTTGTTGACTTCATTTTGGTGTTGCTTTAGGATGTCATAAAGTTTGTGTTAGGAGATAGTCTTCAATTCTTGACTCTGCTTAACAAGCGTCATAAACCTTTGCCATTCTGGTTGTAGTTGAAGTAAGAACTGAACATTCACTTGATGATTGGTAACATCACACTGATTTCTGACAAGCTCATTCATCATCTTGTAGAACTTTGAGTAATACGATTCAAGTGATTCACCATCTTGTGATGTGAATTTTCCAAACTCCTAATATAAATTGGTTTTGAGATCTTGAACATTGAGTGATTCACCTTATTTCAACCTTTTAATAGCTTTCTACATTTCACATGCATTTGGACAAGCATCAACTGTGGAGTAGATGTCATTATCTATCCCTATTAGAATTATCTGAACAGCTTCAGCTTCAGCATTCAGTTGATCCCGTATGTCTTGTGAAACATTCTTGTAGTTCTCCATATACCCTTCTGTAGTTTCTGAACTACCTTCAGCAATTGGAACGATCTTCTCAGTCCATTTGAATTTGTATGGTGGATTTTAGAGACAATAGTGGATGAGTTCATTGTTAGGTTTGTTGTCGATGTATCTCTTGATTCTAGATTTCCACTGAACGTAATTACCAGGTGCTAACATTGGTGGACGGTCTTTACCACCTGCTTCCATGATGGCATTGTGAAGAGCATTCGATGTTTGAGTTTGCAAATTGGTATTTGACATTTTGATGTTGTGAATGGATATTAGATCTTAAGTAGGTAAAGTGATTGAGTTTTGTGAGTGAAGTCAATTAATGTTTATGAGATTTTACAAATCTATGATTTAAACCGAGAAAAGAAGAGAATTTTACGGGATTTTACTAAATCAAGAAGAAACCGTAAATGAATAATTGTTGTTGGTGAAATCATTGTTGTTGTTGTTAACGATGGATGAGCTTAAACGGACTATCGGTGCAATAACAGTTAACTTTGGAGGACTAACGGCTGAATTATAAGTACTAAGGACTAACGATGCAAAACAGTTTCAATAATGAGGGTGAATAAACAAGATAAGGATGATTTGTGAAGTTGACTTGAGTTCCAGGGACTAAACTTGCAAAATTCTAATTTTAATTAATAAAATAAAAACTTTTTCCCGCCTATTTCACTACTGTCTTTTTCGTTGAAAAAATTTAAGCATGTAATAAATCTGTTTTGCTTCTCGCGAAGTCGTGTGTTTATCGTCGTTGAAAAAAAAATATACCACGATGATCGTTGAAATACCGCGATCGATATGGTATAAGTTATAAGACCCGCGAACAACCGATACTCGAAACGAAAAAACCAAAGCAACTCGAAACGAACCAGTAAAAGGCCCGAAAGGTGTATAAATCGGTTAGGCAAGCTTGTGATGTATATTTTGGTTAAGCTAACTTGCATAAATCGGTTAGACAAACTTGCGAGTTGTATAAATCGTTAACCTTCATGTGTATAAATCGGTTCACCAAGAGTTGTATAAATCGGTTACATGTAAGGTGTATAAATCGGTTCACCACGAGACATGTATAAATCGGTTAGAAGGATGGTGTATAAATCGGTTCACCAAGAGTTGTATAAATCGGTTACATGTAAGGTGTATAAATCGGTTCACCGCGAGACATGTATAAATCGGATAGAATGATGGTGTATAAATCGGTGATATATTTCGGTTGCAAGACAACAGAAAGTACTATCGACTTTGTCTTCTTTCTTCAATACCACGTACAAGAAAAGCAACCCATAATAAGCTCTTAAAACACTATAAAAAACTGTTTTCCAACTAGAATAAGCTTTGAAAATAAACTAACAAATAAGCTGCTAACTAGTTTTAAAGAAGAAAGTACAACTTTTGATAAAGATTTAAGCTTAAAACCTAATAAACTAGTATATGCCAACACTAAATAAGCTTCAAAAAGATGTAAACAACATTAATAATAAACGTAGACTAATTTTGGTTTGAAACAAAAAGGAAAGAAAACTAAGACTTTATGTAGAAATAAGCATGAATAAAATAAGTCGAGTCTAAAATGAGCCCGCTAGAAGCGGTATAAGCTCACAAACAAATACCATAAACGAACACTAAACCCACCCGAGGCGAGTGATACCACTTGTTATCCCAATAACTAATCCATATCACAACAATAAGCTAACCTCTACCCATGCTAACACACGAAAATAAGAAGAAAAGTATAGAGAGAAACTAGAGAGAGAAACAAAAGAGAGAAAGATTAGATTGGGAGGAAACACATACAAAATATAACCAACACCTTCTCCATGTGTGAAGAAGGAACTTTTTATACCCTTAGCCTTCTAGATGGCATATGGGCTTTCTAAATGGGTCGGGCTTGGCTTATCTTAGGCTTTGAGCCTAAAACATAGACAATATTAGCTTAATATCCAAGCCCGTTAAACCCGACTAGCCTATTACATAACAACACTAATTACGACTAAGACGAGTAATAACATTCTTGTTCGACTTATATAAAAATAAGGCTAACAGCATGTCAACAAGCATTATGAATGAAACAAGCTCTCATCGACTACAACATACGCCTCAACAATGTTCCGATTATGTGCGACAATAAAGGCGCTATCAAATTAAGTAAAAACCCCGTACAACACTCTAGAACTGAACATATATAAATCCGTCACCACTTTCTTCGCGATAATGTCCAAAAGGTCAACATTTCTATCGAGAAATTTGCATCCGAAGATAAGCTGATATATTTACTAAGCCTTAAAACGTGAAGTATTTAATTATTTAAGATTAAGATTAGGAATGATGGAACTTATCATGGACAGTGGTCCTCCATCATCTAAAAAATAATCGTAAACGAAAATCTAATGTAGCAATTAATCATTATTCAAAAGATGTTGATTCTCATTACATGTTCTGATTACAAAACCTCCGATCATGAACATAATCAAGATTAAAATTTTACTAGATAAAGAAAATATCATTAAAATGAGCATAGATATTTTCAAAGTCTACATGTATGGTTAATACATGAAATTACGAAATCGATTGAAAAAGACAAAAAGAACAATCATCGAATTGCAACTCACACTTGTGTTGATGATGCTTTGTTAAGTCTTAGTGTTCATAAGTGTTTGTGTTATTAGCAATGGTCAAATATATGCTAAAAGTTAACACACTCTTAGTAGGATCGACTACGTTGAAATTTCATCAGGAAATTCACGACAAGTTACACGGTTCACTCAAAACTTGGACGTCGACTCCGAAAATTGTATGACATACTCCTAATAGTATTTATAACACACTTCAATTGCCAAAAATACAACACATTTTCCCATTTTGCTTTAAAATCAACTATGTCCACATTTTTAGACACCTATGGGTAACAGATCCACCATATAGGAGATCCGTCCCTATTTAGGTAGATCTGTGAGTCTCAAAACGCGGGTAAATACCAGATTATAAACAAATTATGACCACGTATATCATTATCTAAACACATACACGAACCAAAACACCAAAACCCTACATACTAAATCATAAATATAGGCAATTGGAGCAATCAATCACAAAGATCATCAACAAATCATCAATCTAAGACTACTATTGTAAGTGATTTCATCTTAATTTCATTCTAATTGTGTGTCTATGGTTTTGATTTTACACAAATCAAATAATTTAGGAATTTTGATTTTTCATACAATTCTCACACAATTAAGACTATGATATAGCAATGTATAACTACTATGACACTTAGAAAGCATAATTGAAGTGATTCGCCAAAAATCAATTTTCGCCAAAAACCCCAAGTTATGATTTTTGAATAAAACCTCACTTCTATGGATTTTTCAAAACAAGGGTTGTTTAACTACATTGTTAATACAACGCAAAAGTATTTTCCTGGTGTATTAGAGCTCATGAATGTATCTACGAGGTGCTTAATTCATAAGCACTTTTTGTTCCATTCATCTTGAGCAATATCAAACATAGGTTGTGCATTAAGGTTTGCTTATTACTAGTATTATAGCTATTTTTCTTTTGTTTGAGTCAAGCAAACCGCACATCCACGTTACGTCCATATAAATACACACTTAGAAATCACATTATATTTTATCTATGACGTTCCCTTATTGAGATCACTATAAATCACGTAGGTACCAAAATGCCAAACGCATACCAACAAGATTACAAGAAAACACGTGCTTATGCTTTACAAATTTACAATGATCCATGTTGATCCCAACTTAAGATCGATTCCTTAGCTTGTAAAGGTTAAGTTACTTTGGATAAATACAAAACAACTATGATAGAAACATTGTGAATACTAAAGAGTATGCAGAATCTACTCTTTAATACTTAGAAGAATATTAATAAAACAGTAAACTGTATGAACAGTGATATTACTAAAAAGCTTCAATATTATTATTATCAATAATGCGAGTACTCTGTGTAGTACTAGGGTTTACAACCTTGAAGCTATATATCAAAAACGTCTAACTAACACCATAACCTAGGATCTCCTTTTATACACTAAGGAGTCCTTTACAAGATAACTACAAATCTTCTATAATTCTAATCTTATACGTATCTTTCTAACTTTATAAAATATACACTGAATAAGTCAATACAAATCACTTGACACGTCTTTATCACTTTAGCAGTCTTAATCTTCATCCAGCAGTCTTAAGTCCTTCAACACTCTTAAGTTAGTACTGGCAGTTGTAACTTGAGCAATACTAACTCTTGGCTTGGCAGTACTAAGTATGAAGACTTTTAATTCCCAACAATCCTCTCCTAAACTTATGATTTATCTCTAAATCATCAAGTTTCTTGAATTAAACCTTGTTTTCTGAGAGGATTCTTCCAAACGCTTCATCTTTTTGGTCTTTCAACCTACATGAATATCTTCCTAAGAAGTTCTCTGGACATCTCATTATCTTGATCAACCAAGAGCTTTGCGACCAGCATCAATGTAAGAGTGCCCCTTGAAAATGGATACTCCTTCTCTACCAGCATGTAGATTTCTATTGCCTCCTCTGTATACACATGATGCACTCTACATGAATCATATAGCCTCCAAGTTAAATCATGAATTTTATTTTGAAGCTTCCATAACCCATCATCTATATCTGGTTTAAATAATCTTTTCAACTCAATCCATGTCTCTCTTTCTTTGTCATATGTTGGTTTTGTTGAATTGAACTTCTCTTTAACCAGACTCCACAGCATCACTAAGTCATCCCTGTCAAAGGCTTTCAACATATCATCAAAGAAGTGATGTACCTCAGTATGATTTCTAACTCTGATGATCTTCCAGTACTTCCTAGTGCCTTCAGTGTAAATCTCCCAGTCAATTATTAGATACTTAGTTTGTAAGGCTTCAACATTCATCCCTTGATCTGGAACTATTATCATCATTTGTTGTAGCTCTTCTTGTGACAGTTCATTAGCTTCTTTATCTCTTGATTCTTCAGCTAGTTCTGAGCTTTCACAAGTCTTTTGCCTCTTAGAACTTTCTTGATCAAGTTCTTCTTCTGCATCCCTTTTTGAGCTTCCAACTGCTAGCTCAAGAACTGCTCTGTCAACTTCACACTCTATTGGAACAAAAGTGTTTACACTCCTTATTGTTGTTTTAAACAAAGTCTTGATCTCATCAAGGGAATAACCTCTCAACTGCTGTAGTGTATAACCTCTCATGTTCTTGATATAATTAGACATATAGGTCCTCTGTTAAGCCTGTGTGGGTGGCTTGTTCCTCCTTTCTTCAGCTCTTTGTGCAGAAAAATACCTCTTTCTTTGGTTGATAAGCTCTGCAAGCATTCTTGCTTGTTCAGCTTCAGTGTACTTTTCTCTTTCCTCTACTTGTAACCTCTGCACTAACACTTCTTCAGCTTCAACTCTAGATTGTATGTCTTCCTATTCTTCAACATTAAAAGAGCTAGCTACTTTATGTACCCTGACAATCCTCTGCCTCTCTTCTTCCTCAAGTTCAACTTGCAATCTCACAGCTGCTTCAAAATCAAGTCTTTCTTGTTCTTGCTGCAACTTTGTTTTGGTCTGTATAGTTTCAGATTCAGCCATTTTACCTTTACCTTTGTCTTTGACTACACTCTTCCTGATATACACCATTGTCTCAGCCATAGTAATCTCATTAGCAGTAGAAAATCCAGTATTTCTTGTAGGATTGACAGTACTAACAACAACACTAGCAGTAGTAACTGCTGCACCAGCAGTAGAAACTAGCTCAACAGTACATGCCCATACCTCCCCTGAATCTCTGCAGTAGAAACTTCCTTAGCTACAATAAAATCAAAATCAAAGTCAAAGTCAAACTTCCTTAGCAACATACCTCCCCTTAGCAATTACTTCCTTAGCAATGAATCTCTTTCTCAGCAGTAGAAACTTCCTTAGCAACATTAAAATCAAAGTCAAACTCCATATCATGCCCATACCTCCCCTGAATCTCTGCATCATGTTGTACCAATGAAATGCGAGGATCTTGATTAATTGCAGCTATCTTTCTCCCCTGTTTGGAAGGATCCTCCAAATCATCTTCATCATCAGAGACAACAATTCTTGCCCTTCTTCTAGCTTGGCTAGACTTAGGTGTTTTATCCAACCTTTTCACCTTCTTGATAAGCGTAGTATAAGCAGCACCATATATT
>BQNB010074435.1:0-26103 GCA_026074375.1 Tanacetum coccineum | reverse complement strand
TCATTATAGAGAGAAAAAGGGAAATGAGATGGGAAGAGTGTGTGTGTTGTAGAGAGAAAAAGGAAGAAAAAAACACACACACACACACACTTTTTACAAAAGTGAGCTTCACCCTTCCATAGAAGTATGGAGGGGGTATTTATAGTCTCGGGCTTTACTAGCTAAACTAACCCGACACGACTATAAATGATAAATATAATTCCAGATAAGTCACCATATTTTAGGGCTAACATAACCACATGCTCATACTTTACCAACACAACTTAAGACATCATGAAAGCTCAAGTAAATGTTTCTAGGCTTCCGCTACTCTGATACTACACGTCCTTCTTGAAGTGACCAAGTGTTAAAGTTAAAGAACTTTAAGAACAAGAATATTCAAGCTTTCAAGATCAAGAAAGGTATGAGCATGTCGGTCCGAAAGTCACAAGTACACAAGATGGCGAAAGATCACAAGATGATGATTAGAGATTACATTTCGCTGATGATCTCAAGAAAGCTCAAGATCACATACAAATCAAGCTAAAGAACAAGCTCAAGCTCAAAGATCACTACATCAAAGTACAATATACCAAATGAATAATCAAAGACTATGAGTTGGAATACAAGATGAATCGAAAGATTGATGACCTTAAGTTAGTATTTTCTAGGGTGACCTCCCTTAGGGGGAGATTGTTAGATTTAACAAAAAGACTCGGTCATCCCGTGTATTTTACAGTTTATCGTAGCTCGTAGTTTAATGTTAATCGTATGACATACGGTAATGGGTCGGGTATAAACCCACACGTGTAAGCCCATACCAAGGCCATTGGGCCAGTTTTGTAAGACATATAAATACCTCTTCCATCCCATGGAAGAGGTGGTTGGTCATTTCATAATTCAAGTATTATTTTCTCTCACTAGAACTTTTCTCTCTAGTCTTTCTCTCTCTAGAATTCAGCCTAACCTATAATCTACCATTGTGTTATGATATCCAATATCCTACACCAACTAATGGTTAGAGAGGCTAGTTAAGGTACAACATAATATTCTTGGAATATTCTAAACTTGGAGAGAAAGGATGGATATAATGGGGAAAATTTTGAAATTTGAAATTCAAAATTATTAAACACATATTGCAATTGGAGAATGGGATAAGGATGAGTTGTGAATGAGTTGTCATGAGTTGGCATGATGTGATGGTGATGGGATGGAAACAAGCCTACTGATTTTGTTTGAAATGAAGGATTGAGATGAGATGATGAAGGGTAAGTTAGATAGGTGAGATAGCAAGATCAATAGTAGAAAGAGAGGTATGTTAGTTTAGAGAGTATAATGTATTTGTTTATAGAGGGAAGTGTGTTTGTTTGAGATATGAATTCAATCTAAGGGAGGAGAAGATAGTGAGGTATATTGGATTGATGAAGTGGTAAGATTAATGTTGGATAGAGAAGTGTGTTTGTTGTGTTAGTTTGATTTCAATCTAAAGGAGGAGAAAAGAGTAAGGCGAGTTGGATTGATGATGTGGTGTGATCAAGGGTTAAGATGAGAATGTGTGTGTGTATGTGTGTGAAATTCAAATGGGTTTGTAAGGAAGAAGGTTAATAGTAGATATGTGATGGAGAATGTTTTAATGTGATGTGGAGGAGCCTATGTTGGGAATGAATGAAACAAGAAGTACAACAAGTACAAGGAAGGTACAGTGTGTAAGGGAATGTAAGTTGGCATATTGAGGATAAGATTTAGGGAATGTTTAAGTGAGGAAGGTATAAGCTTATGAAGGTTTGAAGATAAGATGTATGAAGATGTTGATGATTAAAGTGGAATCAAAGGATTGATTTGGGTTAATAATCACATTGCCAACAAGGGAGAAAAGAGTAGGCATATGCGATTATGAGATGGTTTAAGAAAGAAATGTTTAGGGTATGTGGAAGATATAATCATTTGTTGGGTAAGAAGGGTAAACAAATGATTAGGAAGGATGTGTTGTAGGATGTATGGAAGTGTTGTAGGAAGAAGTGTGGGGTTTGTAAGATATCTAGTACATATGAGGAATACATGTGTGAGTTTGTAAAACATTTATAAGGAGGTGAGAAAGCTTAAAGCATGATTAACCTCCAATATACCACAAACTCAATTAGCCAGTTGGACTTTAATCCATGATAATCAATAATGAATGTGATCACTAATCATCTTGATGCAAACAAGCTAAGTGTTTTACATCTAAGGTAGAGCATATCTCATAACGGGAAATGATGCATTTATAGAAAGTGACCTTTGACTTCATTTGACCAATAAGGGAGTCAGACCCGTTCCATGATTAGGATCAATCATAAATCCGGATTAAGGTCAAATGAATACTTTCGTTTGATGGAATGTTGAAAATATGATCATACTAGGTTTAGAAATAAGTTTTGGCCTTGGCTAGAGGCGTTTGATGAAAGATTTGAGTTGCCGTTTTGTTGAAAAATGGGAGGATTCATTTTTGCTCCTCTCTAAGTCTAAACCTCATTTAGAGTGATCATAAATGCTCAAATATCATATACATACTTTTATTGAAGTTTCTACATGTTTTGGGTAAGAGGAAAGCTGACAAATCAAATCTGTAAAAATGGAATTCGCAGGTAGCGCACTGACACGTGACCAGCGCGCTAGAGGCAAATGTCCAGTTTTGCAGATTTTAGATATCGTTTGTTATTTTACGTTTTTAAACGTTTATTTAACATCGTTAAAACATAAAGGAGATCCTAGTCAATGTTGCACCAACAATCTCCCCCTTTTTGATGATGACAAATAAAATTTTGGAAAGCAAATAAAATTACAAACGTAGCGAAGATGAAGATCGCCGTTGATGTAGTTTGTGTCTTGATCTTGTCCATGTAATTTGGTGAAGCTTGAACATTGTCTTCACCTTCTTGGCTTTGTAATTTCGATGAAGCTTGAACATTGTCTTTACCTTATGAGCCTTACATAGCTTATCTACTCCCATGTATGCTATAGCTCTTTGCTTCCGTAATTGCTTGAACATTGTCTTCACCTTCTTGGCCTTATGAGCCGTACATAGCTTATCTACTCCCCTGTACGCTATAACTCTTTGCTTTCGTAATTGCTAGTTATGCTAGCTTTCTTCCCCGAACAATAAGCATCTTTGCTTTACTTTCCTTCTCCCCCTTTTGTAAAATAAAAAGGCGGGATCTTGGTCTATCATTAGAATTGATATCGCTATAGAAGTCAGGAATAGATATCATGTCACGTGCTCCCCCTAGATCGTTGCTCCCCCTTGTTCCAAGGCGGGGATTCATGGGTCAAGAGTATCACCTACGAGGTGTTCTTGGCTACAACTAGCCACAAGCAAATACAAAACAACACAAGCAACAAACATATACATATGTTCAAGTCCAACATGGGTTAGCTTACCATTTAGAGACTTGGAAACATGAATGAGTACAAATGTGGATTATTGTAACTTTTTACATTGTTGCATATATGCATATTTTGGAATTATATATGTACAGTTATTCATGACTCCAACTACTTTTTGTAGAGCATATTTGGACAATCATGTTATAATTTTATCCCATTGTGTTATAACTAAGAAATAAAAGCATTCAAGCATTTTATTTCACATAACACATACAATACACATCATATATTACATAATATTTAGTAACACACTAGCCTACATAGTTGAGGGCATCCATTCTTATCATCCCCTTATTTAGAGCTGCCATCCAACCCGTTTATTTCTTGCGGCGTTGGGCTGCAGCCTTTACCAATGGCTCAACCATTGAACACAACAACTTGAAGTTGTTGTTAAGGGAATAATGAATCTCCCTCATTTCCTCATGGAATTCCTTAAGGTTATTTTGAACCTTGATTCCTTTCTTGGAACATTGGCAAATAGCAGTATGAGGATGCTCATTTTCATCAAGCTTGTGAGGGAGAGGATACCCCATCTTGTACCATATCGGGCCATCCGATAGGCACTTCTTCACATAGTTTCATAGGATTAAACTATCTCCACTTGTTGGATTAACCCATTCATCATTCGGCTCCTCCTCTTTCATAATATTCTTTCCTTTATAGTTTCTTACTGATGAGTTACTCATGTTTAGTTGGTTTTTATGTGCTGCCAAATTTATAGAAGAGGAGTTAGTGTGTTTTGTGTATTGGTGTATCATTGGTTTTTATAGGTGTTTAAAGAGTGAGAGGTAGGTATACAATCGTGTGTGGTTAAAGAACCCATGTGGTTTGACATAAAGCCTTATCAAATCACTTAGCATTGTACATTGATTCTTTAAGATTGTGGTAGGAATGATTGTGTGAAGAAAATTAGAGGATGCTAGGAAGAACATTATGACATGTTTAGAAGCATTAGTAGAGAATCCAATGATACTTTGAATCTAGTGAATTGTTAGAATATATTGATTTTTAAATGAAATTGGATGATTTGGTTACACAAGCTAGTTATGACAACCCATAATTTTAGGTCATTTTACGTTAATAAACTCAAACTATTTACTTTGAATTTTTACGCATTTACTTTTAATTCTATCCGTTAAGTTAAATCGTGTAAACCAAAAATCAACAATTAACATAAATTGACATCAAACAAATAAAAGTTTACGTCAAGAAAGTGTTATATAATTATTATGAAGATAATTTATAACTTTTCATATTTTATTTTTATACGTTATATAAACGTTTACGTTTCGCAATATTTAGCATTCATGCATGCGTGTAAACTATACCACCTTTCTACACTTAACCAAATAGCCACAAATATACCCAATACCCAAAATTTATATAATTCCTATCCATAAACACTTCCATAACCGGCCACCCTCTTTAATTCATAAATCAAATGCCAAGTTTTGCTAAGATTAAACTATGTGCTAGATTTCTAAGTCTTGCATTATTATATCAACTATCTTACACACTCATCTAACCCTTACATTAGTCTTACAACAAGCAACCCACCTCTCCATTCTTACACAAGCCCACTCCCTCCTAAATTTCATGGATATATTAGTACTTATGTTCCTAGATATTTTCTATATAATAGATGCATACAACTAGCTACTCACTTACAAATTTCACTTGCAAAAATAAAAAAACTCCCTCTTGTTTCTCTCCATAAGCCCACGGCTCAAAAACCATAACTAGAATCCTATTTGTTTTCCATTTTCTTGATATTACAAACATACAAGTGTGTTCTAGGTTAATATCTAAGGTGTTTCAAGGTGATTTCAAGCTTGGATTCCAAGAGTTAAGTTAGGGTTTCATTAATCAAGTTGAGGTTTTTGTTAAGTTCTTGGGTTAAAAATCAAAGCCTAGTTTTCTTTTGTGTTCTTAAACTTTGTAAGCATACTCTTCTTACTCTTTTGATTTTTAGACATTTTGATTATGTTTATACATGTTTCTATACTTACATAATACATTTTGTCAAGAACAACAATTACTTATGTTAATACAAATAATGTCTAAAAACATTATTTATATTTTTAGACCTCTCGATGTTTTGAAGATAACTAAATGTAAAAACGTTCAGAGAAAAATAAACGTTTACAAGTTATTAATCATAAATTTCCACTTCAAATATAAATCACTTAAGGTATGTACAAACAAATCATTTAAACATGATTAGTGATCAAGAAAATATTTTTTCTTAACCATTACATTTCCACAAAAGTATTTTTACTAAAATAAATACATACAAAATACTTTTTAAATAAAGGAAATGTTTTATTTAAATATAAAATTCAAATTTGGTTTTCCCCTCAAAATGGAACCTTCCACATCAGATCTAACCTTCCCCGCGTCAGTCTAGTAGCAACCCTCTAATAGGCTGGGCGGCCCCCAAATATATCTGGGACCGCCAGGACCACCACTAGTGACCATTGGGATTTCCTGCCAATAAATACTACACTATTCCTAGCTGAAAAACACACCTCTTTGCATGAATTTTTCAGTTATCTTTCTCTCTCATAAACTCCTTTCTCTTACTAAATATCTTGATCATTAACATTGTTTAATCTTGTTTCAAGTGATCTAATCTCTTCTTTCTCATTCCTCTATCAAGTGTAAGAGAAGAACATTCGTGTTCGCCAAGAAACGAATTGTTGTAATCAAGTGATTTCTTCTTCTTTCATCTAAGAACTAAATCTCTATCTTGATCATCTTGTGTGTAAATCAAATAGTGTATAAATCTGATAGTGTAGATCATGTGATTGTGTATTACTTGTGAAGTGGTAGATTGGTTCTAGCTAAGATTAGGACTCGACATTTAGCTTAGTGTCGAAAAACAACTTCAGCGAAGAGTAAACGGTTTTCTCCGCCTAAAGGGAGCTTGTTGACATAGTGAAATCTCGAGTAGGATACTCGAGGAGTAGAGTAGGACGAAGAGGAGCTTCGTAGCCGAACCACTATAAATCTTGGTGTCTTGGTTTGATTGTTTCTTCCCTCATCTCTTTATAGTGTTGTGATTCTTACTTATTGTTTGTTTAGTTATTGTTAGTAGATATATATATATATTGTTGGTTCATATTTTTGGTTGGTTGAACATATACGAACCTAACAATTTTAGAAGTAAAATTTTAAAACGCTAATTAACCGGTAAACTATTTAACCCCCCCCCCCTTCTAGTTTCCATAATTGGTATCAGAAGCCGAGGTCACTCAAGATTTTTAAAATATACTGTATTTTAAAGCTTGGATCGATTTATGGATTCCAACAAATATCTAGAAGGGCAATCCATGCAAAGACCACCACTCTCTGAAAGTAATAGTTTTATTTATTCGAAAAATAGATGCAAAACATATGTTAAATCAAAAGATCTTGATCTTTGGCATGTTATTACTAACGGTGATTTTCAACCTATTGAACAAAATCTGGAAACCAAAATAGATGAGGTTATCCCTTTTGAAAAACAAATTGATGAACTTAAAAGGAGACTTGCGAAAAATAACAAAGCTAAAATGGTTATTTACAACTCTATGCCTAGAAAAGAATATGAAAGAATTTTCATGTGTAATACGACAAAAGTAATTTGAAAAACTTTGTTAATCACCCATCAAGGTTATAGCCAAGTCAAAGATAACAAGATCGACCTTTTGGTACAACAATATGATCAATTCATCATTTCTAAAGATGAATCTATAGATTGTGATTTTGCTAGATTTAATACTATCATTACTAGTCTAAAAGCTCTTGATGAAGGTTATTCTAGTAAGAATTATGTTAGGAAGTTTCTTAGGGCTCTACATCCTAAATGGAGAGCAAAGATAACGACAATTAAAGAGTCGAAAGACTTAACATCACAATCTCTTGATGAACTTATCGGGAACCTCAAAGTTTACGAAATGATCATCAAGAAAGATTCCAAAATAGGCAAAGCTAAAGGAGAAAGGAGATCTCTTGCTTTAAAGGCTAAGAAGGAATCTAGTGATGAGGAGCATTCGACTTCCGGAAGTGAAGACGAAGAGTACATCATGGCGGTGAGAGACATCAAGAAGCTCTTCAAAAGAAGAGGAAGACTTGTAAGGCAACCTAGGGACGACAAAAAGACCTTTTAAAGAAACTGAGATGACAAGAACGACAAAAGTAAAAGGAAATGTTTTAGAGTCGGATACCCAAATCATCTTATTAGAGAATGTCTAAAACTACCAAAAGACAAGAACCAAAGAGCATTTGTAGGAGTTTCTTGGAGTGATAGCGGTGAAGAAGATGATGACAAGACTAAAGACGAAACGTGTCTCATAGCTCAAGTGTCAAATAAGGTATGTTTTGATTCCTCTTACTTTAGTGATGAAAACTCATCAATAGACGATTTAGCTCTAGACAATGAATATGATAAACTATGCAAAATGAGTCTAAAAATTATCACAAAGAACAAAAGATTAAAAGCCGTTAGAAATAGCTTAGAAAATAAGCTTAGTGAACTAAAAGAAAACTTGTCCACACTCGAGAAAAACAAAGGAGTTGATCTCGAATGTACAAAATTTCAATTGCTTAGAATTGAATTGAAAAACTCAAAGAGAAAGCTATTAAACTAACAAAATTTGAAAAGAGTACACATTTCTTAAATGAAATGTTGAGTAATCAAAAACCCTCCAGAGATAAATTAGGTTTGGGATTCAATTCATTTGAAGCATCAACTAGTGGAACTAAGAAAATAAATTTGTGAAATATCAGAAAGAAATGTCTCTTACGGAGGTCCCTTAAATAAGGGCGACCCCATATAGTAAAGGCAGCCCCACAAATAATCATGGGACCGCCGGTCTGTTCACCATTCTGTAAAATCTGTTTCTTTTCAAAAATCCAATTTAGGACCTAGACCAAAACATATAATGGTAAACATCGTCAAAGTTCCCGTTGCTAGTGATAATGAAGTCAAACAATTTTACAAGCCATCATTAAAACTTGGAGTTGGATTTTCAAAACCATACTTTAGATCAAAAACTCCACCACCTAGAAGAGTCAATAATAATTATCATCGTTTTAAGAAACCGCAACCAAAAAGAAATGTTGGTCAACAAAACCAATATCATGGTTTTCCCGTAACTTGGAGCAACTTCCAACATCAAAGTTACATGCCATGGGAAATGTGTCATCCATTTCCATATCCTAATCAATTGCATCAAATGCAAGGGATGTTTAGCACTAACAACTTCGGACCCATAAGATATTACGAACCAAATGTTTTAGTTATTGTCTTATATGAATAGATATGCCTTGGAGTCGGCTTGGAACCCGTTAAGTGGATAAAGGATAGCGGATGCTCTAAACATATGACCCGGGTAACCAAAAGCTCTTCTCTACTTATAAAGCGTACAACGAAGGTAATGTCATTTTTGGTAGTAATATTCGCGGTAACATCTTTGGCAAAGGTATGGTTTCTAATGACTCTCTCAATATAGATAATGTAGAACATGTTGATAACTTAAGATTTAACTTGTTAAGTGTAGGACAAATATGTGATAATAAGTGTAAAGTAACTTTCTTTGAACATGATAGTGAAATCACTAAGGATGGTAAGATTATAGGTAGAGGTATTAGGAAGAAAGGCTTATATGTGATGAAATTAGGAAATAAGCCAAAACATAAAACTTGTCTTGCAACGATTGATGAAAACTCTACTTTGTGGCATAGGAGATTAGGTCACGCTAATATGCGTCTCATTCAATCATTAGCAAAATTGGAAACCTTTTATGATGCTTGCAAAATTGGAAAACAAGCTCACGCTAGTCACAAAGCTAAGATATGATCTCAACGACTAGATTCTTAGAAATCCTTCACATGGATCTCTTTGGTCCATCAGCCATACGAAGTTACAGAGGAAACCTCTACATCTTAGTCATAGTAGATGACTACTCTAGGTATACTTAGACTAGATTCCTTAAGATTAAAAATGAAGCCTTCGATCAATTCGAGATATTTAGTAAGAAAATTCAAAACTAATTAGGATGTACAATAGTGTTAATAAGAACAGACCACTGTAAGGAACTTGATAATGAGGTGCAATTTAGAGAGTTTTATAATGTCAATGGAATTACACATAACTTCTGTGCTCCACGCACTCCTCAATCAAATGGCATCCTTGAGAGGAAAAATAGGACACTTCAAGAAATGAGTAGGATTATATTGAATGAGCAAACTTTGACACAAAAGTTTTGATGTAATGCCGTAGACACTTCAACATACATTCTCAACCGAATCCTAATTAGAGCCATCCTAGGTAAAATACCTTATGAACTCTTGAGAGATAGAGGACCTACTCTTGATTACTTTATGGTGTTTGGAAGCAAGTGCTTCATTTTAAACACCAAAGACTACCTCACTAAGTTTGACACAAAGTCATACGAAGGTGTCTTTTTAGGTTACCCCCACAATAGTAAAGCCTACATCATTCTTAATAAACACACTGGGAAAATCAAAGAATCACTCAACGTGACATTCGATGAAACTCCTCCACCCTCTAAGACATTACCTTTGGTGGATGATGACTTAGATGAAGAAGAATCAATTAAGGTTACCAAAAAGAAAAACTTGGAAAATGACATTGAGGATAAAACTTTAGAGATTGACGAAATAGTCAATATTAAGGAATCTAGGAACCATCCATTAGAAAATGTTATAGGAAACCTTAACCAAAGAACCCTTAGGTCACAAGCCCAATGCCAAAGTAACTTCTTTTGTTTTATATCAACTATAGAACCTAATTTTATGAATGAAGCCTTAACGGATGAATGTTAGATAATCACTATGAAAGAAGAATTAAATCAACTCATTGCTAACGACGTGTAGGAGTTACTTCCAAAACATAGGAATATGATAATCATAGGAACCAAGTGGGTGTTTAGAAATAAGTTAGACGAGAACGATATGGTTTCTCAAAATAAGGCAAGGTTAGTTACTCAAGGCTATAATCAATAAGAGGGCATCGATTATGATGAAGCTTATAGCCCAGTTCCTAGACTTGAGTCTATTAGGATATTACTAGCTTATGCTTGTGCTTTAGATTTTAAGCTATTCCAAATGGTTGTAAAAAGTGCATTCCTTAACAGTTTTATCAATGAGGAGGTATGTGTGGCACAACCTCCAGGATTCATTAACTTCGAAAACCGGATCATGTTTATAAACTAAAGAAAGCTTTGTATGATCTTAAACAAGCACCCAAATCTTGGTAGGTTAGATTAAAAGCATTTCTTATTAAACATGAGTACAAAATAAGAATGGTAGATAATACACTTTTTACTAAAAAGAAAAGTTCAAATCTCATCATCGTTCAAATATATGTCGACGACATTATATTCGGTTCGACTTGTCAAGACATGTGTGATGAATTTGACAAAATCATGCATGACAAGTTTGAGATGAGCATGATGGGTGAACTTAACTTCTTTCTTGGATTACAAATAAAAAAAATGAAAGATGGTATCTTTTTTAATCAGTCTAAATATATTAAAGAAATGCTTAAGAAATTTGGCTTAGAAGATTCTAAACTAATGAAAACTTCTATGTCCTCCGATACTAAACTCATGAAAGACGAAGAGTGTGAGTCGGTAGATAGAACCAAGTATCAAGGCATGATAGGTAGTTTACTATACTTAACGGCAAGTAGGCCTGATATCATGTTTAGTGTCTGCCTTTGTGCCGCTTCCAAGAGGATCCTAAAACCTCTCATTTTGAAGTAGTTAAGCGTATCTTCTGATACATTAAAGACACCATGCACTTAGAATTATGGTATCTTAAAGGGATCGGCATAGAAATTGTGTTGGGAATTAGAGGCTTCTACAACTTAATGTTGCTGGTTCAAGTTTCTACTGCTGGTTGAAGAGACTACTACAGATGAAGATTAGAGAAAATAGTCTAAGTCATTAGTACTATTAGTGTAATAGTTAGTGTTGCCAGTACAAAGTGTTAGTACTGCTAGTTTATTAGTACTGTTAGTTATGTAGTTAGTACTGTTAGTTATAATAGTTAGTACTGCTAAAGTGATATGCATAAGATATATTAGGAATTGATATGCATTGATCACTTGACGCGTTTTATAAGCCCATTAGGGTTTCCTTAGTGTATAAAAGGAACCCTACAACATAGATCTAGATTTCAAGTTTTATATAGTTTTCATAGCAAATATAGTTAGTATTCATAGTTTTAAGGTTATTCTATAACTTTGATTGTGTTTAATATATTGAAAGTTTAGCAAGACCTTGTTTTACTGTTTCATTGTTCTTTTTAGTATTGCAAACTAGATTCCGCATAGTTTGTAGTATTCACAATCTTAGTTTCTATTATAGTTGTCTTGGATCTATCCAACACAACTAAGCTTTAACAAGCTAAGTAAGATCTGTTCAAAAGGGATCAACAAGTGGTATCAGAGCTTGTTGAGAAACTTTGAATAAGAAGAACACTATATCTACACAAGATCTTCATATTCAAAGAAGAAGATGAAATACATCCAGAATCAACCCAAAACATTGTCTGAATAAAATTCTATGTCAAAATAAGAGACTTTGGTCTATGGCGATTGAGATGGAGCAATCTCTACTCACACTCTTTGGGAGGTTATTATGAATGGTGATGCACCTGCTGTAATTGCATCAGCTAGTGCTGGTACTGAAGGTCCTATTCCTCCTAAAACTGCTGAACAAAAGCTAGCAAGAAAGAATGAATTGAAAGCAAAAAGCACTTTGTTGTTGGCCATTCCTGATGAGCACCTATTGAAGTTTCATGGAATCAAGGATGCAAAGACCTTATGGGAAGCAATCAAGGCCAGGTTCGGTTGTTGAAGACTTGTGGCTAGTTCGGTTCTTGAATGTTTCACTCGATCGGTGTATGATGAATTCCACTCGTTCGGTTCCCACGTGAATCCAAACCCCCTTCGCTTGCACAAATCACCACAAGCAACCTGAGAACACTTCAAAAAAATCGCTACAAGGATATGATTAGCACAATACAAACGCGAATATTTCGACCAATATTCTTTTTTTTAAATCCGAACCACAAAGAGAAAAAAATCACTTATTGCTCTTTTGATGAATAAGTTTTGAACCACAATTAAGAAAAAAAATCAAGAGATCGTTGATTGCTAACGAGATGGTTTGAATGATATTTAGATTAACCCTAAATCATCTATGAATCAAGAATCAAAACAACCAATCAATCAAACCCAAAAAAAATTCGAAAACCCCATTTTTTTAATTTTTTTTCGAACAACACAAAAAAATAAATCCACCGAATCTTTGATTGCTTACTAGATGGTTTTGATGATATTAATTTAAACACAAACCATCTATGAATCAAGCATCAAAACAAACAAATAATCAACAATTTTTTTTTTCGAATCCCCCTTTTTTTTAAATAGGTCGAAACCCAAAAAAAAAAAATAAACACAAACCAAATCAATTCATCAATCTTGAAGGCTCTGATACCAATTGTAGGTCCCATGAACATTCATACAAACCTTAACAATTATGTGTTGAATCAAGATGCAAGAAAAATAAAGACTTTATTGGGAGATGCTCCAAGAAGGAATGCACCAGTGGATACATCTACTACAAATGCCTTGGTTGTTCAAGATGGGATAGGTGGTTATGATTGGAGCTTTCAGGCTGAAGAAGGCATCACAAACTTTGCTCTAATGGCCTATACATCCCAAGGTTCATCAAGTTCATCAAGTTCAGACTCTGAGGTACATACTTGCTCTAAAGATTGCTTAAAATCATATGAAACTCTTCAAAAACAGTATGATCAACAGCGTGAAGCTCTTAATAAATCTAATCTAGAAATTATAGGTTATCAAATGGGATTAGAATCATTAGAAGCTAGGATAGTTGTTCATGAAAAGAATGAAGCTGTTTATGAAGAAGATATTGCATTTTTAAAGTATGATGTCCAAGTGAAAGATATCTCTATTAAAGACCTTAAAAATCAGTTAGAAGAAGCTTTAAAAGAGAAAGATGATTTGAAACTTAAACAAAAAAAATTTGAAGAATCATCAAAGAATCTAACTAAACTGATAAATAGTCAAATAAGTGCTAAAGACAAAGCTGGTCTTGGTTATGATAGTCAAATGAATGAGAGTGAAGTGGTTCATAGTGTGTTTAACAGTAGAGAAAGTGATGTGGATGATAGTCCAGTAAATGATAGATTCAAAATAGGTGAAGGGTTTCATGCAGTTCCCCCTCCCTACACTAGGAACTACATGCCCTCAAGACATGACTTATCCTTTGCTGGGTTAGATGACTCTGTCTATAAGACTAAAGTGAGTGAAACTGAAACTAGTATATCTAAGACTAGTAAGGATATTGTAGAAAAGCCTAAAACTGTTAGGCCTAGTGCTCCTATCATTGAAGATTGGGACACTGATAGTGATAATGATAGTGTGTTTAAACCTAAATCTGATCAGACAAAACCACAGTTTACTAAAATCAATTTTGTCAAATCTGATGAGAATGTGAAATATGTTAATAAGGAAAACATACATAGGCAAGTAGAGTATCCTAGGAAAAGTCAAAGTCCTAGGGATAATAGAAGAAACTGGAATGGAATGATGACTCAGAAACTAGGGAATGGTTTTGAGTTTATAAAGAAAGCTTGTTTTGTTTGTGGGAGTTTTAATCATTTAATCAAAGATTATGATTTTCATGATAAGATAATGGTAAAAAACCAGTGTTGAATAATAAAAGAAAGGGTTACTAGTCAAAGGGAAATTAGACCAGTATGGAAAATGCCTCAGGTGGTTGAACAACCAAAAATAAATTTGACTCCATCCCACATCCTAAAAGGAATTTTGTTTCCAAAAAGGATAGTTAACATAAAAACACGCCCCCCTTCGCTGACCCTGACCCTCCAAGTCCAGTAGCCTTTTACAACCGTATAGCCTATTTTCGAACCCGTGTCACCACTATTCCACCCCCGACCCCCTCCCCCCTAACCACGTCCCCATGGCACCCCCTTCCCCCCCTCCCCCCTCATCCAACCACCCCCCCACCCCCGCTCCCCACCCCCCCCCCCCCCCCCCGATCCCCCCCCCCCCGTAAGAACCCCATACATTCCACGAACCCCCAAACAACTGCACATCCCCGCTCACACCTCTCATCAACCACCAAACGAGACAGCAAGCCATGCCATAACATCCAATCAGGGGGCCCTTAAAACTCAAAAGATGAAAGATGCAATCGCCCAAACACTAAAACTAAATTACAATACCAATACACCATTAAAGAAGGGCTTTTTACAAAAAATTAGCAGCTAAAACCAATAATCTTAATGAAAGAGTTAAAATTGCTAAGGTTAACAATGTAACTACTGGTGGGCCAAAAGCAGTAGTTAGTGCTGCTGTGGGAAATGGGGAAAATGCTGTAAGAGACCTTCAAGCAATGCTGGAATATGGAAGGACCAATCATGAAATGAATGACCATAGTACCTCCAAAGACAGTATATACATACAAGTTTAAAAAGATTAGACTATGTTGATCTACAAAGGCAGACTGCAAGTCAGTAATTTCATTGGGTCCCCAAGATAAACTAATTCTCTTATTTTGAGTGCAGGGTAATCCACAATATACTTTACATGATCAAAGGATTTTTGATAGTGGATGCTCCAGGCATATGACAGGAAACATGTCCTTTCTTACAGACTATCAAGAGGTTGATGGTGGATTTGTTGCATTTGCAGAAAGTCCTAAAGGAGGTAAAATTACTGGAAAAGGTAAAACTAGAACTGGGAAATTAGACTTTGAAGATGTATACTTTGTAAAGGAACTTAAGTTTAACCTTTTCTCTATCTCACAAATGCGTGATAAGAAAAACAGTGTTCTTTTCACTAAGACTGAATGTCTTGTTCTATCTCCTGACTTTAAGCTACTTGATGAAAGTCAAGTCTTGCTTAAAGTTCCCAGACAGAACAAGATGTATAGTTTTGATCTAAAGAATGTTGTTCCTTCAGGAGGTTTGACTTGTTTATTTGCAAAGGCTACAATAGATGAGTCTAATTTATGGCATAGGAGGCTGGTCATATTAACTTAAAATGTATAAAACAAACTTGTGAAGGGAAACCTTGTTAGAGGTTTGCCTTCAAAGCTTTTTGAAAATGACCATACTTGTGTTGCTTGTCAGAAGGGAAAGCAACACAAAGCTTCTTGTAAGACCAAGCTTGTGAGCTATATCAGCCAACCCTTACAAATGTTGCATATGGATTTATTTGGGCCAAATCTAAGGAGTTATCAATCACAAGACATATTTCCTTGTTGTCACTGATGACTATAGTAGGTTTAGTTGGGTTTTCTTTTTGGCCACTAAGAATGAGACTAGTGGGATCCTTAAAACTTTTATTACTGGCATAGAAAACCAAATAAATCATAAGGTTAAAATCATCAGATGTGACAATGGAACTGAGTTTAAAAATAATGACATGAATCAGTTCTTGGGGGAAAATTTGGAAATGGATTAAAGAAAGTTTTATGTTGCCAGAACTCCACAAACAAAATGGAGTACCGAAAGAAAGAAAGGACACTAATAGAGGCAGCTAAGACTAATGACTAGTCAGATTCTTTATTCCCTACTACATTTAAGACAGAAGCGATTAGTACAGTTTGTTATGTTCAGAAAAGGGTTTTAGTAACCAAGTCCTCACACAAGACACCTTATGAACTATTACATGGTAGACCACCTAGTATAAGTTTTATAAGACCTTTTGGATGTCTTGTGACTATTCTTAATACCTTAGATCCCCTAGGAAAATTTGATAAGAAGGCTGATGAGGGGTTCTTTGTTGGATACTCTATAAATAGCAAGGCTTTTAGGGTATTTAACACTAGAACTAGGAAAGTAGAGGAGAACCTGCACATAAACTTTCTTGAAAACAAACCCAATGTTACAGGGAGTGGACCAGATTGGCTCTTTGATATTGATTTACTAACAAACTCTATGAATTATGAGCCAGTTACTGCAGGGAATCAAACTAATAAGAATGCAGGTATCAAGGATAATGTTGATGCAGTACCTACTCAACAATATATTCTGCTACCATTACTTTATGATAGTCCACAGAGCTCAAAGGATGCAGTTGCTGATGATGCTGGTAAAAAGACTAATGAAGAACCAGCAATAAGGGTGAAAGAAATGGTCATGAGAAAGAAAGAGGAGCTTCAAATAAAGAAGATGACCATAATGTGCAAGATTTTAGATCTGAATTGGATAATTTTCTTGTTCAACAGAAGGGAAGTAAGATGCCTAACACACTAACAGAGTAGACCGGTAAGTTTTTATTACTGTTAGTACTAGCAGTGCAAAATTACTAATATTGATGATCCTTCCTACTGATACCTCTCAATGCCTGATTTTGGGAGGAAACTGGTATCTTTAGTTGTGCATATGATGATGAAGATGTGGGTGCAGTTGTCGACCTTAACAACTTGGAAACAACCATAAATGTCAGTCATATTCCCACAACCAGAATTCATAAGGATCATCCTAAAGACCAGATCACTGGACACATAAGTTCAGCTACTCAAACAAGGAGGATGACTAAGATTTCTAAAGAACATGTTATGGCCAGCTACATTAGCAAGCAGAGAAGAACAAATCACAAAGATTATCAGAACTGCTTATTTACCTACTTTCTCCCTCAAAATGAACCCAAAAAGGTGATACAAGCCTTGACAGATCCAAACTGGATAGAAGCAATGCAAGAGGAGCTTCTGCAATTTAAACTTCAAAAGGTTTGGACTCTGGTGGATCTTCCTAAAGGCAAGAGGGCTATTGGAACTAAGTGGGTGTATAGAAACAAGAAAGATAAGAGAGGAATTATAGTTAGAAACAAGGCAAGACTGATTGCACAAGGTTATACCCAAGAGGAAGGAATTGATTATGATAAGGTTTTTGCTCCTGTTGCTAGGATTGAAGCAATCAGGTTATTTTTGGCCTATGCATTATTTATGGGACTTAATTGTGACCAGATGGATGAGAAAGCAGTGCCTTTTATAATGGTACTATTGAAGAGGAGGTGTATGTGTGCCAACCCTCCTGGTATTGAAGATCCCCATTTCCCTGAAAAGGTGTAATAAAAATAGAAAAATCTTTATATGGTCATACATCACCTCCAAAGCCTGGTTTGAGACCTTGTCTACCTACTTATTGGAAAATGGATACAGAAGAGGCACTATAGATAAAAATTTGTTCATCAAGAAGGACAGGGGTGATATCCTGCTAGTACAGGTGTATGTTGATGATATCATCTTTGGGTCTACAAAGAAGTCCTTATGTGTTGAATTTGAGCAGATGATGCATAAGAGATTCTAGATGAGTTCTACGGGGGAGCTCACTTTCTTCTTAGATGCAAGTATCAAAACAGAAGGAGGATGGAATCTTCATTAGCCAAGACAAATATGTGGTTGATATATTAAAGAAGTTTGATTTTACCACTGTAAAGGCAACAAGTACTCCAATAGAAACTAACAAGGCATTGAACAAGGATGAAGAAGCAAAGGATGTGGATGTTCACTTATATAGATTAATGATTGGATCATTGATGTACTTAACAGCTTCTAGGCCTGATATAATGTTTGCTTTTTATGCTTGTGTAAGGTTCCAAGTTACACCAAAGACTTTACACCTTCATGTAGTAAAGAGGATCTTTAGATACTTAAAAGGATAGCCAAAATTGGGCCTTTAGTATCCTAGAGATTCACCATTTGACTTGAAAGCCTTTTCTAATAGTGATTATGCTGGAGCTAGCCTTGACAGGAATTCCACAATAGGAGGTTGTCAATTTCTTGGCAAAAAGTTGATTTCATGGCAATGTAAAAAGCAGACTATAGTTGCTAATTATACTACTGAAGCAGAGTATGTTGCTGCTGCTAATTACTATAGACAGGTGTTATGGATTCAAAATCAAATGCTTGATTATGGGTTCAATTTCATGAACACCAAGATTTACATTGATAATGAAAGTACAATATGTATTGTGAAAAATCCAGTGTTTCACTCAAAAACCAAGCACATAGAGATAAGGCACCATTTCATCAGAGATTCTTATGAGAAGAAGTTGATTCAAGTAATCAAGATTCACACATACCACAATATTGCAGATCTTCTCGCAAAGGCATTTGATGTTAGCAGGTTTAACTTTCTAATTGCTAGTATTAGATTACTTAATCTCTGAAGTATTATTTGAGGGGAGGTTAATTAAGATTAGATGAAAGGGAATGTATCATTAAGCAGAAGTGGATGAAGGGTCAGGAAATCCTACTGAACCCTAACATACATTCACAACTGTATCACTATCTAATCTTGAACCAATCACTGTTCTATAACAATCTTCACCTAAAAAGACTCAAAAACCTAGGAAAGCCAAAAGGACCACTCAGATATCTTAGTCTAGTGGACCTATTCACCTTGATGCAAATGAGACTGTCTATAAGGAGTGGGAAGACAGAATGGAAAGTCTGCACTACTAACTGCTTCTAGCTAGAAGCAAAAGCAAGGGCATGGTAACATAAATAGGACCCAATCCATGGAAACACTTAATGAATCTCTTCCTTAGGGAACTGATTCAGGTAGTGGTCCCAGGTGCCAAGTTACCATATTAGGGGTGCAGAAGCTTAAACTAGGTTTGAGGCTGCATCTAAACAGTCCAATGATCCACCTCTCTCAAGAGTTAACACACTTAGAAGTGGGGAGGACAGTATGAAACTAAAGGAATTGATGGTATTTGTATAAAACTGTCTGATATTGTGAGCAAAAAGAAAAGAGAGATGTGTGAAACAAAAACAGAAAGAGTGACTTAGTGAGCAAAAGAATTAAGAGATAAAGTGAGAATAAAAATAGAAAGAGAGCTTGTGAGAATCAAGATTGGTGATGGAAATACATTTTGGAACAAAATTGAGGTTAAAACTGGTATCCTCAAAAGTAATACTGCTGAGGTATTACTTAGTTACTAGCTAGCATATTTTAGTACTGTTGTCCAGAAAAACTTAGTACTGCTAGGCACTACTTAGTATGATGAGGCTAATTCAAGAACTGTATATGATACCGGATAGACTGTTTAAGGTATAACATAATTTCCTTCATTAATTATAGCCGTTGAGATATTTCCGCCAACAACTTAGCTTATAGGGGTCTATAATTTAGATATTTCTTGATCTTTCTTTCCCTTATAAGCTTTCTTCAAGATAAAGATTCAATCTTATTAAGCGGTCCAATACACAACGCTTAAGCTCTCTTATAATATTTCAGTACTTGCCAAACGCCATATACACTCACAACCAGCACCCTATCCCAGACCTCAATCAATCTTTTCACAATTAACAATGACTAATTTGAGTTCTGTGATACACACAACATGGTCGCTTACTTGCACAAAACAGAGGGAAGTGAAGGTTTTCACCAGATAGTGGATTTTCTCAATACAAGTCACATAAAGTATGCTCTTACTGAAAATCCTACTATCCATGTTTCACTCATCCAACAATTTTGGCAAACTGCTGCTGCAAACACCCTAGACTCTAGAGAAGTACAAATCACTGCTACAATAGATGGGAAAGTTAAGCTTGTTTCTGAGGCATCTATCAGGAGGCATCTCAAGTTAGAAGACTCTGATGGTATTACTACTTTGCCTAATACTGAAATCTTTGAACAACTTACACTTATGGGGTATGTTTCCAACTCTGACAAGTTGACCTTCCAAAAGGGTCACTTTTCCCCTCAATGGAGATTCTTAATCCATACCATTCTTCATTGTTTAAGTCCTAAGAAGACTGCTTGGGAACAATTTAGTAGCAATATAGCAACTGCTATCATTTGCTTGGCCACAAACAGGACTTTCAACTTTTCTAAAATGATTTTTGAAGGCATGGTGAAAAACTTGGATAGTAAGTCTAAATTTTTAATGTATCCAAGATTTATTCAAATCTTTTTGAACAAGCATAAGAGACATCTTCTACCTCACAACAGAACTTATATTGCTCCTACCCTCACACAAAAACTATTTAGCAATATGAGAAGGGCTTCCAAGGGATACACTAGGGTAGACATTCCTTTATTTCCAACAATGCTTGTTCAAGGTCTAATTCTGCAGGGTGAAGGATCAATAGTCTCAGTTGAGTCCCATCACACACCCTCAGGTGCTCAAACAACCTCATAACCACCACTTTCATCACCCTCAAGGATACCAACCAGACAGGAAACTGAGGTTCCTCAGCCCAGTTCTCCTACTTACACCAATGTAGCAAATGAGGCTGCATTCATAAGTGTGGATGTTGTTTATGGGGGGGTTGCCACTACTGTCTCTAGCATGGATGCAGGATAGGGCAGTGGTAACATCCCTAAGTCCCCTACCATGCCTCATGATTCACATCTCCCAAGAGGTCACACACCTGGAAGTGATGAGGGCAGTATGACACTATATGATTTGACGGTTCTATGTACAAAATTGTCTAACAAAGTGGACAGCTTGGAGACAGAATTGAAGCAAACAAAACAAACCTATGGTGCTACTTTAACTAAACTTATCAAAAAGGTGAAGAAGTTAGAGCAGACTGTCAAGCCAAGCCAAGCTAGAAAGAGAGCCAAGATTGTAGTCTCAGATGACGAGGAGAGTTCAGATGATCCTTCTAAACAGGGGAGGATGATAGAAGACATTGATCAAGATGCAGAAATTTCCTTGGTTACTCCTACAAAGGTTAGTAGTCAAGAAGACAAATCTGAAGATCAGTTAGGAGTTCTTGGTGCAGCTAAAGTTCTTGCAGATGCAGCCAAGAAAAATGTCAACACTTATATAAGAAGAAGAGAAGCAGTTAGTACTGGCAGTGAAGGAGTTAGTACTGCTAGTAGGATATTTAGTAATGCTGAAGAATCATTTAGTACTGCTGGTGCATCAATGCCAGTTAGTACTGCTAGTATGGTTCAACAAGTTAACATCATTATTCCTTCATCAAGTGAGACTACTGAGACTACAAAGGATAAGGGTAAAACCATTATGCAAGAGTCTGAGCAACCAAAGAAGATCAAAAAGTGAGTTTAGATTTAGATGAGCCTTGATGAAGAATTAGCTCAGAAGTTGCATGAAGAAGAACAAGCAAAATTTAATGCTGAACAAGAAGCAAAGTTTAATGCAGAACAAGAAGAGCTACTTGCAAGTGAGACTACTGAAGATGAAGCTAATCCCCCAGTTACTGATATTGATTGGGATGATGTTCAAGCTCAGATTCAAGCAGATAAGGATCTGGCTCAGAAACTGTTAGAGGAAGAAAGGGAAAATCTATCCATTGAAGAAAGGGCAAGATTACTTGCAGAACTCATTGACAAGAGAAAGAAGCTACAAGCAGCACAGCGATATAAGGCAATCAGAAATAAACCTCAAACCATGTCTCAGCAAAGAAAGACCATGTGCACATATATGAAGAATATGACAGGATAATGTGAGAAATCACATATCCTTATTATATCCAAAATGGCCCTTAAATGATCAAAATGTGCAAAAATAAGCTTGTATTTATGTATTTTGTTGTTTGTGAATGTGTAGGTACGGAGAGTGCAAAAATCACAAGAAAACTGTCAAAACCGGACAAACACGAACACGGGAACGGATAGAGTGCACAAGAGCTGGAAGTTTCTAGCAAAAGGTCATCAAAAGTCAGCCCTTAGTCAACCATTGGTCAACTCATAAAAGACAAAATCCTCAAAATACCCAAATGAGCCTTAATGTTAAAACCAATTTTTCCATAAGTCCCTAAACCCTAACACCGTTATCTCCTTTTTATTAAAGAGATAACGGTCGTTATCTCTTTTAACTATAAACCCTTAAAACATTTATAACCAAGCCCAAAATACCAACCTGTGGCCCAATTATTTATACCCGGGCCTAAGTCAACAAATACACCCCTGGGTCAAACTCAGTTATAAAAAGAAAAAGGCACGGGAATCCGTTTGTTACTATTCATCGTATCTTCCAATTTACCCTGCTTCAAAAACAAAGGGTAAATCCCAATTAATGATGTGGAACAAAGATTCGAGTACTAAGCATCATGGTAGCAAAAGGAAACGTCACCAAAGCCTCTGATTGGTCAAGCTTACAAAGGGAATGACACGTGGGATTCTAAAGAAACACACAAGGAATGAAAATTTACACTAAATCCTTTGATAAAGAAGTACAAAGCCTCTGACACACGGAATTACACGCTGGCAATCCGTATGCTCAGACTTTGATCCTACAGATGAGAATAAAGATCCAATGATTTCAAGAATTGAAGGGCTTAGATTTAGAGATCCAGGAGGAGCGTGTGCAGAGATCTAGATCCTTCTCTCAAGCCTATAAATACAAGACTTTCCTTAGTCACATGAATATCTAGCTTAATCTTCTTTTTCCAGCTTTTAGCACTAGCTTAATATAGTTTTTTTTAGCTTATTTTCAATTAAATGTAATTTTAATTTTGTCTTTGTAATCTCCTTTTCAAGTTGTAATCAGTTTTCTATTAAAAAAAGTTAAAGTTTACTCATAATTCAATTGTCCTTTCATAATTTATGTTTATACAAAATGTTTAAATAAGCTCTCTTTTGTTCACTTAAGCTAAATAAGCTCTTAAATATACTCATAAGCTAGCTTTTTACTCAGTAAAGCCATCAAAGCTTTACTGAGCTTTACTCAAACAAATTCATCCCCTAAATTTACCTAAGCTTTAGAAAAGGATGATAAGCCAATTGTGGATGGGTTATCGACTTACTGGCTTGTTTATAACAAGCCAGAGCTTGTTGATTAGCTCTTAGAGCCTTATTATCCCTGTTTTGTGCAAAGGGATTAAGGTACATTTCATATCTCTCTTTTAAAGCTTACTTTATATGCTTAATGTTTGTCTGCTTATTCTACTGCTTAATATTAGCTTATTACTGATGTTATTAGCTTAATGTTGCTTATCACTATAGTTTAATGCTTATTGTGCTTAGTTTGTAGTTTAAATTTCATTTTAATAGCTTTTGATATAAAACAGTTGAAAAAAAAACCAAAAATAGTAGCATAGTGTCTTAGCTTATTATTCTGGCTTATTTGATTGCTTATATTTGTTCATTAAGTTTGTTATAAGCTATTTAACATCTAGTCTTTGAAGAGTTTTAGTTTAAATAACATTTATCAAGTTAAAAGTACTAAAGCTGTTTTTAAAGAGGTGTTTGGGTCAAGGGTTAAAATAGGTGAAAATGGATCAAAACTTGCTTTATGTTTTTGAGTCAGTTTAGATTAGTTAAAAGTAGTCATAAAAGTCATTTTATTTAAGTTTTTAAGTGTAAAATCTCAAAAACAAGGTTTTAAGAATTCATTGTTTGAATATGTTAAGTGGTAGCTTATTTTAGTTGTTTATTAGATTGTGCTTTAGCTTATTGTGTTTTTGAGTTGTTTTTGTGTTCATAAGTATGTTAAAAAGGATAGAATCAAAGCTCTATAAACCTACAAGTTTGTTTTGACTAAAAACAGAAAATAAAAAAAACATATAATAAGCACAACTATAGAGAAATAAGCACAAAATTAACTACTAGGATAAGCTAATAAGCAATATTACTCTAATAAGCAGTTTAAGCTAATAAGTAAAGAGACAAGGAATTTTAAAAAGGAAACTTACTTTATACTTCAGCTAAACAGAAGCTAATTCACAATTAGGCTGCTACAAGCTCTCCTAGCTTATTTATAAGCTAGGAGTTAAGTCCTTGGGATCTCATCCATTACTAGATCCCCTTCCAAAAAGCTTAACTCCATTATGCTTAAGGTATTAAGATTTTTTTAAGCTGATTTTAAAAAGTTTAGGTAAGATTAAATCTAATTGAGCTCTATCATGAGCTTAAAGACTCATGAGAGCTATAAGAGTTTAAAGAAGCTTATTGAGGGCTTATAGGACAAATTTGCTTATTGATAGCTTAAGAATGAAAGAGAGATTAAAAGCAAACACTACTTTTTCATTAACAAGAAACTTCTGATTACATTATATCAATGAAAATTACAACTGAATTTTGAAAGGAAAATTACAAAAAGCTTTTTAAAAAAAACTACACTTAAGCTAAAAATAAACTAGAAAAGAAGATCCCCCTTGTGCTGTGTGTGAGTGAGAGGTATTTATAGGTGCTGAAAGAAGCTTCTAGGATGCCTTGCCTTGCTCTCCAATCCTTCAATCTTCACCACTCATTGTCTTAATCATTAGATCAAAGATTTGAGCCGTTGGATCTCATTTGAGCTCACACGGATTGCCAAGCTGTCATTCTTTGAGGTGACAACTTGTGCTTCTCTTGTGAGAGGATCTAGTGCAAAACCCACGCTTCTTGTGTGCTTCTCCATTAATGACGTGGCCTAGAGCTTGAGTTAGCCAACATGAGCTCTTGAGATTACATTTCTATCCCTGCCATTTTGATGTAGACCACTTGAATTGTCTTAATCTCCCCTTAATTTACGTTTGCCCCTTGTTTTTGACTGCTTGGTGAAATGGAGACGATGGGTGAATAGTAAAATGGGTTTGGCGCCATTTTTTCTTTTTATAACTGAATTCGGGTTAAAATTCGTTGGAAGTTTGATATAATTGCACAAATGGTCCTTGTCTTTGCCTAATAACAATCCTAGTATAAAAGGACTTTTGTAAATGGCAGGAATGACCCTTGTGGTTTTATAAAAAGGATAATGGGCTAGTATTTGGGCTTTGTTTTAGGCTTGGACTTTATTAAGGATCCGGGTAAGTTTATTTAGGGTTTTAAGGTCCAATAAGGCCCAAGGACTATTTTTGAAACTTTTGGAAAGTTGAGGGACTTATTTGAATCATTTTGGGTTTTGTTGACTTTTGTTGACCATGATTTGACTGGAATTGACTGTAGGCTTGACTTTTTCTGGCTTTGCTTCCGGCTTTTGTTCACTCTTTCGTTCTCGTGTCCGTGCTTGCCTGTTTTTTGACTGTTTTCTTGTGATTTTTGATATATTCGTACCTGCATACACAAAACACAAATACAAGCATATTTTTGCCATTTTTGGTCTGTTTTGGGTTTAATTAAGCCATTTTAAGCATAAATGGATATGTGTATTTTACACTTATCAAAATTCCCCAAACTAAACGATTACGTGTCCTCACGCAATATCACATGCCTTATAACCAAATACCTCGAAACTTCCCCAAACTAAACCTTTGAAAAGTAACAAAGATTTTTGTTGAGAGAACTAAGAGATCACAAGTTATAAAACACCCGATTTCCCATTTTCAAAGATTTTTCTCTTTTTATGATTTTTCTTGATAATTAACTACCTAACTACAACTTATTCTTGTGTTGACATAATGTATTGTTTTCATTATCTCATTGGTAATTTTAAGGATCATAGAACAAAAAGCACAATTAAGTGTCTAAAAGATAACTTCATCATCCCCGATTTTTCACTTTTCCCATGCTAAGCTTAAAAATAAGATCACTGCTAATTACGAACTAAGATGCTAAGACTACTTATAATTACAACTTGTGAATTCCTCTTCCCGACATAAATCATAAATTTAGGTGTGTGTGTTCAAATTAATTTAAACCATTAAATCCACATATTTAGATCGATGAAATCCGACCAAGCTTTACACATGGGCCACCTAGCAAGATCACATCTCAAAGCAA
>BQNB010074434.1:0-31793 GCA_026074375.1 Tanacetum coccineum | reverse complement strand
AAAGTTGCAATTAGAAATGAAATTCCTAGAAGAAATTTCCCTAAACTCAATCTTGCTGCTATGATTTTTTTTTCTGCTGATGTACTTGGCTTGGAGAACTAATGCAGGCTAGAATTTGAGAGCTAACACTTCACTAAATGAACCTAAGTAAACACAAAACAACTTTGAACTCTAAGTTGCTTTTAAGAACCTAAAATCAAAAACTTATCACAGTTTGAAAATTGCCCTGGTGCAAAAGAAGCTTATTAAGCTCTAAAATTTTGAATTTTACTCACTAACTTTTGAAACCTGTTTATCTCTTGCAATTATACCCTAACTCAACTGAATGAAAAGTTTTGACAAGGTGATGTTGACTTAAAGAGTCAAATAAGGCTAAATCCAAACACTCCCTAACTAATGCTGTCAAAACTAGATTGAGCTTAAAATCTGTCTAAAAGCTAAAACAGCTTAAGCCTTTTATCCACTTTTACTTGAAATGACCTACTTAAGCTATTTTTAAACTAAAATGCTTAGCTTATGTTTATAAATAAGCTAGTTTCTCTATTAAGCTATTATACTAATTGTGACAGAAATGAAGATTAGATGAATACTAGCTACAAAATTTAAATCAAATGCATATTAAATCTATCTCAACAAGTCTAAATAGGATTAGGAACAAAGAAAGATAAGAAAATAAGCTAATTGAATTAAGCTATGATTAAGCTAATACTGAATTTTAAGGATTAAAACCTGAAATTGTTGTTGTCTCAGCACCAAAGCCACTCTTGTAGAGTGAGTGGCTTAAAAGAAGCTTAATCCTATTGGCTCCCTAGCCTCTAAACCTTAATAAGCTGAAATTTGCTTATTTCTCCTTTTAGCTTCCAAAATGAACACAAATCATCTCAAGTGATCATGCTTTGACAACAAATTGAATTAAAAGAGTAAAGGAATGATTATTAACTAAGTTTGACTGAATTTTGAGCTTATGAACAGTAATAAGCTCAAATGAGCTTTTTAAGAGCTTATTGAATGAAATTTGCTTAAAATGGAAATCAAAGAGCAAAAATACTTGAAAACTGAATTGTTATTGCTAAAATGATGAAGTACAAGAGGAAAGGAAGAGAGTACAAGTGCTTAAATCGTATTGCTAAAAATTTGAAAGTAAATTGCTTAAAAACGAGAGAAAATACAAAACTAAAATTTTAAAACAAAACAACCCCTGAAAAATGAGCCCTATGCTTCCTATT
Organism: Tanacetum coccineum; assembly: GCA_026074375.1. NCBI lineage: Eukaryota > Viridiplantae > Streptophyta > Magnoliopsida > Asterales > Asteraceae > Tanacetum > Tanacetum coccineum. Next base: position 30,567 of record BQNB010074434.1, on the reverse strand, counting down.
TATAGAGAATTGAAGAAGAGAGGAGAGAGATTCTTGAAGCTTCCACTTAATCACAGCCGTAGATCATTTTTCTTTGATTTATAGCCGTTTGATGATGAATTGTGAGGTGTTCGATCCAATGAAATGATGACACGTGGTTGATTTGATGTAGAGGTGGTTTCAGAACAGGCTTAAGGTGATAAAGAGGAGCGGGGGTGGGGTTTTAGGCAGGTTGGGTTTGTTGTGAGTTTAGGCGGGAAAATCAGTTAGGAGGCTGTTAGGGAGACGGTTCAAAAGCGCGTATTCTGTTTGAATCTTTGAAGATATAGCACAAATGGCCCTTGTCTTTCACCCGTCCAAGATGTAGTTATAAAAGAAGTTTGGAATTGACAGCTTTGGCCCTTGTGTTTGTTTACTTCCCTTTTCTCTTTTATAATCAACTTTCTTCATTTTGCAACTTTAGTCCCTTGAACTTTATAACTCAAATGAGCCTTTGAAACTTTGAGAACTTGTCATAATTGGTCCTTGGCACTTCACTTGGCTTTCTTTCTTGCTGTATCGGCTGATCCGGCTTTGATCTTTGGCTAATTCTTTACTCTTTACTTGTCTTTTCCCGTTTCTTGTCGGTTTTTGACTGTTTTTGCTTCTTTTTGTCCTTTATATCCTTTCCTGCACAATAGACACAAAAGCACACATTTTTCTATTCTTTTGGCATTTTTTGGCTTTTATTTAGCAAAATCCCGGGTAATTTTAATATATAATTAAGCAATTATCAGGTTGTTTTCATTTATCTTTGATCAAGACGTTTTTTGAGTCTGGTTCGTGTCTACTAAACATGGAGTAGTCTACGATTTGTGTCTTTATCATGGGTATTGTCGGGAAAGTAACTAGCAAAACTGTACCTTATTTATTTAGACTTAATCTATTTATTTTGTTCTTTTTATTTAACAACAATTATTTTTTCTTTCCTAATCTCTAACCTTTGGTCTTACTCGAATGAGAATGTGAGCAATCACATATGTCTATTCCGTCATTACGGCCATGTATGTGTGATTTTGTTCGTCTTATTGGTTTATTACTATTGGTGAAGGATTAGAAGATCCTTACCCTATATCAATCTTCGTCCTAACCCTTGGTTGTACTCAATTGAGGGAATTGAATGCAATCATGTATGTCTATTCTATCGTTATGGATGTGTATATGTGGTTTGTCGCCCTTGTTGGTTTACAACTTTTGGTGAAGACTACTAGTCCTATTCTTTTGCTTATTCGAGTTAAGGAATGAATGCAACCATGTGTGTCTATTCCATCCTTATGGATGTGGATGTGTGGTTTGTCGCCTTTTCTAGAATATTGGTATCGATAGAGATTAGAAAGAGTGATCAAACCCTTTAAAACTAAAAACCCAATTTACCTTTATAAACTTGTTACTCCTTAGCTTTAGTGGTGGAGATGTGTATCCTTGCCAAGCCTATGATAGAATACTCGTTACGATCGAGCAATTGAGCGAATTAGTTACATGTTACCACATAGATTAGTCGAGCGATTTGAGTGATTTCATATTCCTATTTCGTGAGGTGTTTGGTTGTGTACTAGTAATTGAACGAATAAATTGATTAAAGGAAAAATCCTTAACTACGGTTAGGATACATTTTCATAAATTTTCTAAAGGCTACTTGAGGACAAGTAGGATTCAAGTGGGGGGATATTTGATGACATCAAATAACATCACTTTTATAGCATCATTTATCCCATGTAAATTACCCATTTTGTATAATTATTGCAAGAATTGGTACTTAATCATTTATATTTGAGATTTGTAGTAATTATGGTGTACTTTGTGAAGATTAGCTAAAAGGAACGCATTCTGGAGCTTAAACGAAGAAATCTGAAGAATACTGTTCTGACATATTGTTTTCGAAACATAATTTTAAATAATAAATCATATTTATTATTTACATTAATCTCTTCATGAGCAATTTTTTGTTTTTAACTTATTTTACTTGAAACGAGAAAACAAATGTTATCACCAAAGTTGAACTATATCAAAAAACGACCTCCAAATCACGTTATCCCACACACAGACTCAAAAAGCAATTCGATGTAAAACGACATTCCGGATAACTTTTTAGTTTTGCCCGAGACCCGAAAACGAGCAAAAAATGACTAAAATACTCTCGCAAAATTTTGAACACAGCACACAATGCGTACCGGCACAAAAATAATTAAATTTATATTTAATTATCATTTTTTATAAAAATATTTAATAAATTATTTAATATTTTATTCAAAAGCATTTATTTAAAAACGGAAATGTCCAAATTAAAGTTTTATTTTTACGAACAAAGCTTGCCCGTGATACCCGATGGCTACACAAATAAATAATAAACATTTAAATATATTTTATAAAAACATTTATAAAATAATAGTCGAGTGAATACTCACTTTTCGTGGAAAAATTATTTTGAACTCAACGGGGCAACTTTCATGATTTAATTCAATCGTTAACTAGCCTAAACGAGTCCTGAACCATTAGTTTACAAAAATTACACCTTTAGTCCCTGTGGAAATAATTACACCATCTAACCTCATCTTTTTGACACTTGTCACATTTATTTTATACTTTTAGATATATATACCAAAACAATTAGGGTTTCCTCATTTTTTTGTTATAACCCAAGCCTCCCTCTTCCCCCTTCTCTCTCTTTTTTGGCTGCTCCGGCCAGATTCTGGCCGACCTCCGAACACCACGTCGGTCTCCAACCAATGTCATACACTACGCCACCACCACATCCACATCACCTCATCACCATCCTCACCATTCCGGCCATCCACCGCCGCTGCCACACCACAGATCTACCTCCACACCGCCGCCACCACCTTCAACTCCATCCCTATGACAGCCACCACACCACATCCCGTCACCATCACCTCCACCACGTCGTCATCATCACCCTCGTCACCACAACCGCCATCTCACCACCGTCACTTCCACCATGTCACCACCTTTCCATCATCACCACCTCGCCACCACTAAGGGTGCGTTTAGTTTTCTGTCACCCAAAAGGGTGGGTTGGTTTTATTAGGCACCAAGGGGTGCGTTTGGTTTTCATATCAGCACCAAAGGTGCGTCTGGTTTTACACGGCAAGGGTGCGTTTGGCTGTGTAAACGACCAAGGGTGCGTTTGGCTGTAGTAACACCCAAAGGGTGTGTTTGTTTATGTGGTTAACACACCGTAAGGGTGTGTTTGGGTGAGCAGGAAACACCATAGGGTGTGTTTGGGTGAGCAGGAAACACCGTAAGGGTGTGTTTGGGTGAGCAGGAAACACCGTAAGGGTGTGTTTGGGTGAGCAGGAAACACCGTAAGGGCGTGTTTGGTTTGATGCGAAACAGCCTTTAAGGCGTGATTGATTTATAAAAATCGCCTAATAAATATATTGCAAGTTTTGGTAAAATATAAAAACCGGATTAAATGGTGGTTAATGGTTAAATAAATGTGTTATATATTATTTTCGTTTTTGTGTTTTATAATCTTAAAGGCGTGTTTGGTTTTACTTATTTTCGTCATTGTTTGGTCTCGATTAGATACATATTAAAACCCGCGTATATTTTGCAACATGGATTGATTGAAAAGGGGAAAACATTGAGTTTTGTAAAAATGGGAAACGTTTTATAAACGAATAGGTCATGCCGAAAAATCTATAAACTACTATACTTAATAAATTTCCTTATAATTTCTATTATCTTAGAAAAACCGATAAAAGACGAAGTTATATAGTCTTAAGATTGTTAATTTGTAATTATACAATAACCAGATAAACAAACGAGAACTATACTTTTACAAATGAGACAACTATTTTAGCTACAACCCGTCAAGAAAACGAAATACTAACTTATTAAATATTATTTTAAAACGTGCGTTTACTTTTATGCAAGAACGTTTTTAATAATTTAATTGGTGATTTCCGAAAACGTGTCGAATTATATTGTTACAATTATTTTCTCACATTTCTTATATAATACTTGCAAAGTATTATATACCCCAAATATTTATTTGATTGTTTGCCTTTGTTATATAATTCATGATATGAATTGTATACTTGTTCAATTTTTCATATGTAATATATACGGAATATATTACATACTTTGTGTTTACTTTTCGATTTATTTTATTTAACCAACCACAAAACTATTACAACTTGAAATCTAAATCTTTTATCAACATGCCGCGTTGATGTGGCTATCCATCGGAAAACCCAAATACATTATCCTAGACTAGTGGGTCATAGCCGTTAAGACGAATCGCAACTTCTTGGTCGAGCCATTCCGGTTTCCGTTTGTGTTGTGCTATATGTGCATTTCTGCCAATCATTCTTCTACATCGAGGTGAGTTTATAGCCCCTCTTTCACTTATTTTACAATTACTTTACAAATCTCGGGGGAGAATACATGCTCATTACAACTTGTTTACATACTTTATGCTTGTTACATATCGACTTATATGCTTGTTACATGATCGGTACCTCATTTACATAGCTCGCTATTGGGATTACATTATTTTTTTGGGGACTTAATTTTAGGTCACAAATACATAACCCCTTTACTTTCATTCAAAATGATAACGGATTAGCTTAAGTCGATTGAACTAATAACTACAAGTAAATGCCCGAGTGTTCTTGGAGGTGGACACCTGCGAGGGGTCATATTCATACTGCCCAGGTGTTCTTGAGGGAACATTTGTGCTGGGTACATATGGTTTTCTTATTGCCCGGTGCTCTTGGAGGAGGACACCGACGATGGGTACATAGTGCATCGGTTTCATGAACTTAAAGTAATCGTAGTCATTGTTTTATATATACATGAATATTTACATTGCCTTGAATGAAGTGGCAATACATACTTTGAACAATGGTGGTCTAACTATACATAACTTTTCGTGACTATAGTATAGGATACAATAGTCATACACATCTTTGATTTAATGTTCATGCATACATTTGGGTGACTATTATAAGGATTGAAATGGTCATACACACTTTGCAAATCTTTGTTGCAACATTTATACTTAAACAAACCTATGAACTCACCAACTTTATGTTGACCCTTTTAGGCATGTTTTTCTCGGGTGAATTAGATGCTTGGCTTACTTGATGTCATTCACCACCTTGAAGGTTATGTGAATACGCGTATTGAATCGGAAATTATTAAGTAGGATGATTTATAATCTCTTTATTTGAAAGGATTGGGACGCCTCTTCACTTAAATAAATAAATTGTAAATCACACACCGAGACCCTGAAGTATATATCAATTCAAATTTACATAAAATTGGTACGCTTCTTTATGCAAATAAATAAATTATAAATGAGTGGTCTTAACTGGTATCCGATATGAAACGAGTATGAACTCGAACCCGACAATCACCGGAATCCGTTAAAAAGGTCTAGAAACACAATCGTGCCTTACTACTCAGCCGAATCTTAATGCCTCACTGGAACTAAACCCTTATCTCTTCTTAAAGTTATTACTTTTCAACCTGTTAACAAATCCTTACAATCAAGAACTATTTGTGGAGCTAACAGACTTGTGCACACTTGAACTAATGGAGTTTATTCATCCTCGAACTAACGACTGAGTACCATATTCCGCTGTCTATAGCATAAGCTCTCCCGCGAGCTTCTCCCATTTGTTAAACTTTATTCTGGGGATATTGTTTCTCGAAATGTCCTCACTATCTACATCCCATCACCATTTGTTATAGTTATTGTCTTTATGGTTGCCGTTGTTGGGTCCTGGAGAGTCCCAGCTTGTAACAACTTTATACCCATAGGTAATAGCAACCCCCCTTAAAACCAGATAAACACCTATCGACAAAGAGATAGTCGACTATTCAAGCGGGCCACTAGTAACAAGACTAAGGTCGCGATAACAATCCGAGTAATTGCCACAGTAAGTTGAATACTTATATCCATAAGCCTCGTTGATGTAAATCATCGAACATTATAGATATCAGAAACTAGACTCTGTCCTTAAACATTTAAAACTTTATACAAACATACTCACGCGACTACACCTTCTTCTTGATGTTTTCACTATTAAGAGACTCTCCTTATAACCCCTTTATATCAGTCATAAGACCTGTAACTATATTTTATTGAGATACCTATTTTGATGGATTAAATATCCTGGTCAAGCCTAGCCAAAATTTTTGGTATGTTGAGGGAAGATGTCGAAACATCAAATTTGTTGACTAAAGTTATCCAGCGCCATGCTTAAAAACTGATTATTAAATCTTAAATCTTTTCTTGGTCACACAGTAGGTTAACAAGAATCGAATCCCGGGACGGGATTCCTTTAAGGGGTAGGTACTGTAACAACCGGCAATTTTTAGAATTTTAAATGACTATTTTACCCTTTGACTTTTCGGGTCCGACTTGACTTTTTGACTTTTGATCTTTTATGGTCACATAAAAAAACGATTACCGCGTAACCGGTAATTTTTCGGAACATATTTAAATAATAAATCATATTTATTATTACATATCTCTCATGTGCAAATTTATTTTTAACTTATTTGACTTGAAAACGAGAAGATATATGTTATTCCTAAGTTGACTTATCAAAAACGACCCGCTAAATCACGTTTTCACGACTCGAACTCTAAAGCAATTTGATGTAAAACGACATTCCGGAAAACTTTTTATAGATTTTTTGCCCGAGACCCGAAAACAAGCAGAAGATGACCGAAATACCCTCGCAAAATTTTAGAAACGAGAACAACGCGTACCGACACAAAAATAATTAAATTATATTTAATTATCACTTTTTATTAAATAAAAATATTTAATATATTATTTATCATATTATTCAGAAACGTTTGATAAAAAGCAAATGTTCGAGTCAAAGTTGTATTTTTTTATGGATAAGCTTACCCGAGACACCCAATGACTACCAAATAAATAATAAACATTTTAAATAAAAAAATTTATAACGTTTATGAAAACTAGTCATGTAAATACTCATTTTTGTGGAAAAAATCATTTGGAACGCAATGGCGCAAGTTTTGTGTTTTGAATCATCCGTTAAGTGGCTTAAACGAGTCCCAAACCATTAATTAACGAATATTACATTTTTAGTCCCTCTAGTAATATTTACATGAAACCCCCTAGAATATTTTACACTTTCTATTTTGTTTTAAAACCTTCTAGTATATATATTTAGATATTATGTTTTCATATCATTAAATTATCATAAACCCTTAGCCTCTCCTCCTCCCACTTCCTCCTATTTCCAGGCGCCGCTGCCGGCCCGGATCCTGCCACCCCACCACGACCACCTACCGCCACGCATCACCACCCCCACCACAGATCCATCACCCATGTCACCACCCCCATCACGCTAAACGCACCAACCACAACACACCACATCACCTCGCACCCCCCCCCCCTCCCCACAGCCAGTCGCGCATCATCCACGCACCACTCATCCCTGCCACCGAACCCGCCGTAGCAAGGCACCACAAGGGTGCGTTTTGGTTTAATAAAAACCCATCAGGGTGCGTGTGGTTTTTCAATGACCTAGGGTGCGTATGTTTTGTTTTCATTAGCCAAGGGTGCGATTGGTTTTGGTTCTTAGCCAACAAGGGTGCGTTTGGTCTTTAAAAACGACCATAGGGTGCGTTTGGATCTGGGATCACCACCATAGGGTACGTTTAGATTTGGGTTTAGCACCAAGGGGTGTGTTAGGTTAACATAAGCACCATAGGGTGCGTTTGGATATGGGTTTAACACTGAAAGGGTGCGTTTAGGTGGAAGAACGCACAAGGGTGTGTTATGTTTTTGTTAAAACACAAAAGGGTGCGATTGGTTAACAGTTTTCAACCGAAAGGTGGCGTTAGGTAGCAGAAAAACCAAAGAGTAGCTTAGTGTTAGCAGAAAAACCAACAAGGGTGCGTTTGGTTTATATAAATCGGCTAATATAAATATGTTAGGTTTTGGTAAAATATAAAATCGGATTAAGTGGTGGTTAAAATGGTTAAATAAACGTGCTACTTATTATTTTATTCTATTCGATCCCTCATATATATTAATAATATAAAATAAATACTTTATAACACCAGGATGTTTGCAATATTGAACGATTTATTAAAGGCACAAACATTGAATTTATTATAAATATGGAAACGTCTTATAAACAAATAGATCATGCCAAAAATCTATAAACTACTATACTTAATAAATTTCATTATAATTTCTATTATCTTAGAAAAAAACCGATACAAGAGAAAGTTTATATGTCCGTAAATGGTTTAATTTATAATTATACTATAACCAATAAACAAACGAAGGAGCTATACTTTTAACAAATGAGTACAACCAAATTTAGCTACAACCCGTCAAGAAAACGAATAACTAAATTATAAAATATTATTTTATAATTCCCGACTAGAAGATAAAGTCATAACTTTTGTAAAAGCTTTGAAAACATCGTATACTTAATTCCCTCACTATAGAAACTTCTTTTCACCGTTGGTCCTTACCGCCTAAAATTCAACCATTAGCCCTCCAAAGTGAACCAAATTTTGCTGTTAGTCGTTTTAAGCTCATTTTTCGCCAACAAGAGCTCAAGTTCTTCAATTACAACAATGATTTCAACCTCAATTAATTATTGTTTCACGGTTTCTTCTTGAATTTGTAAAATCCCGCGAAAGATTCAATTCATTTCTCGATTTAAATCTAAGATTTGTAAAATCTCGTGAACGTCAATTGGTTTCAATCCACAACAACAATCACTTTACCCACTAAAGATCCTTGTTTATCATTTCACATCACTTTTGCAATGTCGACTCAACAAGACCTTTATGCAGCCGGCTCCAAAAACCGCCCTCCTATGCTTAACAAAGAGAACTATGTTCCATGGTCATCACGTCTTCTTTGGTATGCTAAGAGTAGACTAAATGGAAAGTTAATCTACAATTCCATTATGAATGGGCCATAGATCAGACGTATGATTCCTGAACCAGGTGATGCAGACCGTGAAGTTCCTGTTAATGAAACCTTTCATGAACAAACAGACGATGAACTCACTGAGAAGGAGCTTAAACAGGTTGAAGCCAATGATCAAGCCATTCAGACTGTTCTTCTCGGTCTTCCTGAAGACATCTATGTTGCTGTTGCTAGTTGTGAAAGTGCTTAGGAAATCTAGTTATGTGTTCAACAAATGATGAAAGGTTCTAACATCGGAATCTAAGAAAAGAAGGCTAAGTTGTTTAATGAATGGGAAAGGTTTACTTCCACTGACGGTGAATCAATTAAGTCTTACTATCATCGTTTCTCAAAGTTAATGAATGATTTCAAGAGAAACAAACACTTTCCAAAAAAGATTGCCAGTAATCTCAAGTTCTTAAACAACTTACAACCAGAATGGAGTCAACATGTTACCATTATTCGTCAAACAAAGGACTTGCATACAGCAGATTACACTCAGTTGTATGATTTCTTGAAACAGGAATGTTTGTTTTATCTTCAAAACAGTATGCAGATTTGCTCTAAAGGAAGAAGCAGGGATCCAACTCACTCAAGAGGAATTTGATTTCATGGCTGATGCAGGTGCTTATGAAGAGATTGAGAGAGTAAATGCCAACTGCACTTTAAAAGATAATTTGCAGCAAGCATCGACATCGGGTACTCAAGCTGACAAAGCTCCCGTCTACGATTCAGATGAATCGGCAAAGTAACCAATCGAAAAATTGTTGATGACAATGTATAACTATGATAATGAGATATTTAATATGTTTACTCAAGAGGAGCAGTATACTGAGCTACTCGAGCCCATTCTTGAACCACACCAAGTATAACAAAATGATAGTAATATTGTTTATGAGGTTTCTAGTGTGGAACAAGATGGGGGAACAGTAGATCAACATCCTGCAACTGTTGAGGAAACATGTGCTTATTTTGAATCATTATATAATAATTTGGCAATTGAAGTTGAAAAAGTCAACACGGTTAATCGCAAGTTGAGAGAAACTAATGCTGATTTGACCACTGAGCTTGCTAGATATAAAAATCAAGAAAACTGTGTTGAAATTAGTCAAGAAAAATATGACAAACTTGAAAGGTGTTTACAAAAGTCTACTTATCAAGAGAAATGTCTTACTAAAAAGATGAATGCACTTCACTTAAGTTTTGGTAAACAAATAACGACTTTGAAGGAGGAAATTTCAAATTTAAATAAACAACTTTTAAAGGAAAAGTCAACTGTTTCTTCTCTTCTTGAAGAAAAGAAAGAGTTGAAGTCTAATTTCAAAATACGCGAAGATGAGCTTCTTGATAAATAAATTCAACTTGAGAATAAGATAAAGGAATTAGATAAGATTTTGGTTTAAATGGGTCAATCAATTCAAACGATGCACATGCTTTCACCTAAGCCAGACTCATTTTACCACACCGAACAAAAAATGGCGTTGGGTTATCAAAATCCGTTTTATCTCAAGCAAGCTTAGCAGAAACAACAGAGTTTGTATAATGGCAAAGTTCTATTAGAAAAGCATGATCCTCCTGTTGTGTATGATTCGAAGGAGACATTGCAACTTGCTCAAGAGAGTCGCTTAAAAATGAAACAATTAAACAAAGAAATAAAAGCAGCAAATTATACAAAGATTAATCATCTTTCGAGGGTTTTTGTTTCTCAAACGGCCAAGTCACGTGAAGAGTTATATTTTTTAAATACTTTCAAAACGGCCAATGTTTCTAAACCAATTTCAATACCAAATAAAGAGTTTTCGGATGATACTACACCAAGTGTTGCACGAAAATTTCTAAATGAGGTAAAAAGCACCATTGTAACACTTCAACGTGTTGTCAAACAAAAAATGACTTTAGATATACACAATTGGTCGTCTTCTGTTCACCAAGAGATTCATACAATTGTAAAGGATGAAATGTTCCCTATCGTTATCCAAGTTGATGCTAGATTGCAAAATTTTGAAATACAATTTTTGAAAGAAGCAGCCAAATTTGTTGGAGACTTCAAATCTCTTGCAAAAGAAGCTGATGAATCTCATGCCAAACACAAGGCTTTGGAATTGGAAATCGAGCGTCTCTTAAGAGTAGTTGGCAGTCAGGATATTATGTCTATTGTGCAAAGTAATTCTGTTGTAGATACATCTAATCTCCAAACAGAGCTTGATCGTACGAAAGAACGTTTTAAAAATTGTATCATTAAAAAGGAGAATGAATATGCTAAACTTTGAAATGATTGGTACAAAAAGTGTGAAGAATGCAAATATGACAAAATTTCATATGATAAAGCTTATAATGACATGCAACAAAAGATCAAACGGTTTCAAGCTCAGTTGGAAGATCTCAAGGATAAAAGTGAGGATACACCATGTGTATCAGATACCCTTGATCCTTTGTCTCAGAAACTAGAGAATGAGAACGTGGAATTAGAGTTTTAGGCTTTGAATTATGCTAAAGAAAATGCTTATCTTAAGACCACATATAAGAACCTGTTTGACTCTATCTCTGTGACACGAACTCAAACCAAAACAATAATTGACTCTTTGCAAAACAAACTACATGACACGATTTATGAAAATGTTAAGCTAAGAACCCAGTTATTTGATAAGGGTTCTGAACAAAAGGACATCACCAAATGTACGAGTGTGAATACTAAGTTTTCAAATCAATCAACCGAGAGGAAACCGTCTTTGCAACCTTTAAGAAATAATTTTGTTATGATACAACCAAATGCATTTAAATCTGAACGTCTAAAATTTTCAAAAACTTGGGTTCCTCAAAAGGTTGATGAGACGAATGATTTGTCAAATCCAGTCACTTCAAACTCGGTACCCACACCACAAGAATCAAAAGTTATGAAAATTGATAACATGATTGCCCCAGGAATGTTTAGGATTAATCCTTCTAATACTTCTAGGAAAGACAAATTTGTGCCTATCAACAAAGTTAGAGCAAGCGTTAGGACAAATCCGATCACGGTTTCACAATCTCATGTCATCACTAAGAAAGATGTTAATTCTGACTCAAATGGTTTCTCTTCTACAGGAGTAAACATTACTGCTAAGACCAGAAGACCACATCCTAGGAGCAATACAAAGAATGATAGGGTCCCTTCTGAGTCTATGAGTAGTTGCATCAAGAATAAAGAAGTTGAAGTAGAAGAACACCATAGGAATTTACTGCTTTCTAAGAATAAGAAACATATGTCATCTGAATGTAATAACATTAAGTTTGCTATTCGGAATGATAAATCTGAAGTTTTTTGTGCTATGTGTAAGCAATGTTTGATTACTGCTAATCATGATGTATGTGTGCTAAATTATGCGAATGGCATGAATTCTTGTGGTAAGAAACAAAAGGCAAATGTTTCAAACACTGAAAATCAAAATAAACAAAAGCCAAAGGTTAAGAAACCTAAGAAAGTAGGCTCCCAAGAAAGACTTGTTTTACCTAAGCCTAGTAAACCTAGAATTTGCCTTGGGTGGTCACCAACTGGAAGAATTTTTAACATTAAAGGAAAAATAATTGCAACCAGAGAATCCGAGTGTCAATCTGACTGTTCAAATGGTGATAATACATGTGTCTAACCCTCAGGAACCTACAATCAAACGGTTTCTAAATTCTACTTCTTTTCTTAGCAAGTTATCCTAATTTGTTTATGGTGCGTCGACTCGGGTTGTTCCAAGCATATGACCGAGAATCTAAAGCTTCTCATCAATTTCGTCTGGAAGTTTTTAGGAACTGTCCACTTTGGAAATGATCATGTTGCTGCTATTTTGGGTTTTGGTGATCTTCAATAGGGAAATATATTGATCACCAGGGTTTATTTCGTTGAGGGCTTGGGGCACAACCTGTTCTCGGTTGGGCAGTTTTGTGATTCAGATTTAGAGGTCGCTTTCAGAAGAAACACATGTTTTGTCAGAAACTTAGAAAGAGTTGATTTGTTAAAAGTAAATCGCACAACAAACCTTTACACCATCAATCTCCATGATATGGCCTCTACATCTCCAATTTGCCTCATGGCTCATGCTACTTCCACGAAGTCATGGTTATGGCATCAACGTTTATCCCACCTTAATTTTGACACCATAAATGACCTTGCCAAAAATGATCTCGTCACCAATCTTCTAAAATTCAAATATCATAAAGAACATCTTTGTCCCTCATGTGAGCAAGGAAAAAGCAAAAGGGCATCTCACCCACCCAAACCAGTTCCAAATTCAAAGTAGATGTTCTTCATATGGTTTGTGTGGTCCGATGAGAGTCAAAAGTATCAATGGAAAGCGGTATGTTCTAGTGATAGTGGATGAATATTCTCGTTACACGTGGGTTCACTTTCTTAGATCAAAGGATGAAGCACCAGAAGTAATTAAGACTTTCCTGAAGAAAATTTAAGTCCTTTTACAAGCTCCAGTCATTATTGTAAGAACCGACAACGGCATAGAATTCAAGAATCAAGTGCTTAAAGAATACTTTGATAGTGTTGGCATCTCTCACCAAGCATCTTCTGTTTGAATACCTCAACAAAATGGAGTCGTGGAACGAAGAAACCGCACGCTAGTGGAGGCTGTTAAAACAATGTTGATTTTTTCTCGTGCACCGTTATTCTTATAGGCTGAAGCGATTGCTACTGCGTGCTACACTCAAAACCGCTCCATCATTTACCGTCGATTTGACAAAACACCATACGAGCTTATTAACGGTAGAAAACCGGATATCTCCTTTCTTCATGTATTCGGGGCTCTCTGTTATCCCAAAAATGATCGTGAAGACATTGGAAAACTTGGTGTAAAAGATGACATTGGTTTTTTCATTGGTTATTCTACTAATTCCAGTTCTTATAGACTTTACAACCGAAGGACAAAGAAAATCATGGAGACAATGAATGTGACATTTGATGAGCTTTCAGCTATGGCTTTTAAACAAAGTAGTTCAAAACCCGTGCTTCAAAGTATGATTTCTGGACAGATCAGTTCAGGACTCGATCTTACTTATGCTCCGTCAACAATAACAACTCAACAACCAACTGAATGTGAATTGGATTTACTGTTTGAAGCAATGTATGATGATTATATTGGTGGTCAACCGTTAGCTGCTCCAAGAACTGTTCCGGCGACTCAAGAACCTCAAGTTCTTCAGACTTCAAAGGCAACTACAACAACAACAGACACCGCACCAACACCAACAAATTCATCCTCTCAAGCTACAAATTTTCCAAACACTTCACAGGATTTTGACGAGCTCGAAACACAACAACAACATGTTCAGCATCAACCCGCAACAATTGCTGATAATGTTCTAAATGCTATGCTCGATGAGAATACGTTTGTTAATCCTTTTGCTACTCCATCCACAAGTGTGGCTAAATCATCATCTTCACAATATGTGGATCCATCAAACATGCATACGTTTTACTAACCATACCCTCATGAATATTAGTGGACTAAGGATCAACCTCTGGAACAAGTGATAGGAGAACCCTCACGACCAGTTTTGACAAGATATCAACTCCGATCAGATGGTGACATGTGCATGTATGCATTAACGGTGAGCATTATGGAACCAAAGAATGTCAAAGAGGCTATGACCGACCCTGCATAGATTGAATCAATGCAAGAAGAGCTTCTTTAGTTTAAAAGGCTTGATGTATGGGTGTTAGTTCTTGCTCCAGATAACATAAAACCCCTAACTTTTAAATGGTTACTCAAAAACAAGCATGATGAAGAGAATATGGTCATCCGAAACAAGACTCGCCTAGTTATGAGAGGGTACTACCAAGAGGAAGGAATAGATTTTAAAGAATCCTTCGCTCTTGTTGCTAGAATGGAAGCTATCAGGATATTTTTGGCATATGTTGCACACAAATTGTTCACTGTGTTTCAAATGGACGTGAAAACTGCATTCTTGCATGGTACGCTAAAAGAAGATGTGCACGTGTGTCAACCTGAAGGTTTCATCGATGTTGATCATCCAAGCCATGTCTACAAGTTAAAGAATGCACTATATGGGTTAAAGCAAGCACCAGGGCATGGTACAACGAATTGTCAACGTTTCTCCTACAGAATCACTTCTTCAAAGGCACCATTGATCCAATGCTGTTTATAAGGCGCTTCAACGACGACATCTTATTGGTACAGGTCTATGTTGATGATATTATCTGTGGTTCTACACACCATAGGTATACCCAACTATTTTTTGAACTCATGAAAAGCCGCTTCGAAATGTCGATGATAGGGGAAATGACGTTTTTCCTTAGTTTACAAGTTAACCAATCCCCCTGTGGCATCTTCATAAACCAGTCTAACTACGTGTTAGAAATCCTTAAAAAATATGGAATGGAAACTTGTGATCCCGTTGGAACTCCAATGGAGATCAAAGACAAGCTTGACCTAGATCAAAATGGGACTCTAGTCGATGCAACGAAATATCGTAGCATGATTGGTACCCTAATGTATCTTACGTCAAGCAGACCGGACATTATACATGCTACTTGTTTATGTGCTCGGTACCAGGCTAAGACAACCGAGAAGCACCTCAAAAGGGTTAAAAAGATCTTTCGTTATCTCTAGGGAACCGTCAATATGGGTCTCTGGTATACAAAGGATTCTGGTTTTGAACTAACCGGATTTTCAGATGCTGATTATGCGAGATGTAAAGACACCTTTAAAAGTACTTCTGGTGGAGCTCAATTCTTAGGTGAAAAGCTGGTTAGCTGGTCCTCAAAGAAACAAGACTGCACGGCACTATCAACCGCGAAAGCAAAATATGTGTCTCTATCCGCCTGTGCCTAAGTAATTTGGATGCGGACACAGTTAACAGATTATGGCTATCACTTCAACAAGATTCCAATCTATTGTGATTCAAAATCAGCCATAGCCATATCCTGTAACCCAATCCAACACTCGCGCTTTGACGACGATCATCTTAGTGGTACAGGTCTACGTTGATGATATTATCTGTGGTTCTTCACAACCTAGGTATACCCACTATTTTCTGACCCATGAAAAGCGGCTTTGGAAAGTCGTGTATGGGGAAATTGACGTTTTTCCTTGGTTTACAAATGTTTAACCAAATCCACCGTGCATCTTTATAGACAGTCCAACTACGTGCTAGAAATCCTTAAGAAATATGGAATGGAATCTTGTGATCCCATTGGTACTCCAATGGAGATCAAAGATAATCTTGACCTAGATCAAAATGGGACTCTAGTCGATGCAACGAAATATCGTAGTTGATTGTTGCCCTAATTTATCTTATCGTCTAGTAGGACCGAACATTGTACATGCTACGTGTTTATGTGCTACGGTACCAGGCTAAGCCAACACGAGAAGCGCACCTCAAGGAGGTTAAAGGATCTTTCGTTATTCTCGAGGAAACCGTTAATAGGGTCTTTGGTATTACGATGGACTCTGGTATTGAACTAACCGGATTTTAGGATGCTGGACTATGCGGGATGTAATAGACACCTTTCAAGAGTACTTCGGTGGAGCTCAATTCTTAGGCGAAAAGTTGGTTAGCGTCTCAAAGAAACAAGACTGTACTGCGCTGTTCTACCGCCGGTAAGCTGGAATATGTGTTTATCTATCCGTTTGCTTGTGCCAGACCTTTGGGATGCGGACACATTAACGGAGCTTTGGCTTTAACTTTCAAAAGATTCAATTACTGTGATTAAAATCAGCCATAGCCTATCCTGCAACCCGGTTCATCACTCAAGAACAAAACTACATCGCTGTCGCTTACCATTTCATATAGGAACACGTTGGAAATGGGTACGATTGACTGTATTTTGTCATGACGGATTACCAATTGGCCGACCTCTTCACCAAAGCTCTTCCAGTAGACATTCAACTATTCTGTTCATCGCCTTGGAGATGCGCTGTTTATCTCCTAAAGAACTTGGAACGTCTTGGCAAAATTTGTAATTCTTTTTGTATATATATTTTGTCAGAAAACCAAAATACAAAAAAATATAAAACTAAGGAAAGACAAAATATAAAATATAAAACCTATAAAAACAAAATACAAAATTCAAATTTCAAAAGTACAAAAAAGGAATCTTCTTCGACATGTCTCTCGTCAATCGATAACATTTGGGCACCTAGAAATGTTGATTAATATTAACACGGGTGAATAAATGAAGTTCGAGCGAGAGTTTTAAATGCTTTCAAAACATGTCATTTTCACTTTTTTCTCTACGACTTCTAAGCTAATGTCAGATTTGGACCTTGGTCTCCACAGAAAGGAATGTTCTGTTATGTACATTTATCCTAAACAACGGGAAGTTCATATCTTCTCGGTCTTGAGCAAAGTCATATTAAACTTCAAAAGTTTTGAATGCTAAGAGAAGTTTTTATGGAAAAATGATGGTAAATCTGATATATCTCACATATTTTCCTGTTGTTTTTCTGTTGAGCATAATTTTTCAAGATATTTTCAAAAAGAAAATTTCAAATTCTTTCAAAATTATTTGCTCAACAAACTCCCACTCTAAGTTTTCACTCTATTCTATAATTGAGGGGGAGTATAATAATATGATTCATTCGGCATGCACTCCTGTTCTCCCAAGACTTAGTTAGGCTCATGTGAATTCCGAACATTAACTTGTTTTTAATTCACTAATTGTCAAAAAATTGTAAACACATATGCAATTTTTGAGGGGGAGAATAATGATTAAAATGTGATCAATACGGATTAATAACGGATACGATCTTCAATCTATAAGTGTGTTCCCAAACCTCACATGTGCAAAACTCTTTCATAATATGGTGCATATGTGTAGGGGGAGCTTTTTGGTAACTCTGGAAACACTCAATGTGTCTTAAATGATTTCTTAGACATGTTGATTGATTTTTTTATCAAATGGTTTTATGGATCTTCATGGCAATACACAAAGACCGACCAACTATTGTTTCTCAAGGAGTTATAAGCCGGTTAAGGTTAGGTATATTCGTTTCATGATCTAGCTAGAACCGGAGGGATCTACCCAGGAACACTCCATTAGATAGAGTAGAAGTCCTAGGTATGATTGAAAAAAAGGAGTAAAGTGAGAATAAGGGAAAAGTGCCGACTGAGATGGAGCTTGTGCTGGAACAAACCCAACAAGGTACTAGTCATGAAGTCTTGGTAAGCACTGAAGGGGTTGAAGAATGAAAAAGAATTGTAAGGATAAAGGGTGAAAAGAAAGAAGCCCTCCATACAACCTAAAGAATGAAAAAGAATTGTAAGGATAAAGGGTGTAAAGAAAGAATCCCTCCATACACTTAGGCAAAAACCGGGTCAATACATCTATTATCAGAATCACAATGATGATTGCTGACATTGAAGACTGTCATCATAGACCCAGTGATGCAAAGCACAACCCTCCCAAGGCACTCAGAATCTCTCAAAAGATTTATGTTTCATTTCTCAGAAAGATCAAACACGTTTTCTATCGGAATTTCAGTCTGAGAGCTTTGATATTGAAAGGGGCAGTTGCTCCAGCTAGATTACCAAAAAAACATAATGTACACTTTAGAGTCTAAGCCAACGAGAATCCATATAAAATTAACTAGGACACAAATTCCAATATACAAAAATTCGTACATCGTTATACAAACATTTGGTATCAAGAGTCCTACGATTATCTTGTGACAATTGATCAAGAAACATCATAGTGATACTCATTAGTATTCACAGTAACGATGGAAATCCTTCCCGAGCCAACATCAAACAAGCTCTTGGTAGGTGACTTGCGAGATTCTATACGAATCAAGCTTGTGTCAACTGGATATCGATTTTGGTCCAGTATATGAATTGACGACTCAATCAGGAAGATAGTAACTATCTGATTCACTTTAAGTTTGTATGCTTGAGGTTCTGGTTTGAGAACAAGCAAATACGATAAATCTAATGCAATCGGTTAGAGGATCTAAGACTTTGAGATGGCAAACCATGTCAAGGGAGGTTTTTCTAAATTGATCTACTGATCACAGGTACACTATTTATACTGTAAAACGGTCCTCACGAACCGAGGTTATGTAAACGAATCTCAAGACGATTGACAAAGCATATTCGTCTATATCTGTTGTTTACCATAAACATCAATTTTTTAGGATAAGTGACGGCGTTACAAAATCTCATTCCAGCGGAGTCAAGATTCAAGACCTCATGCTCAATCGACAAAGATAAATACATGATGAAAGCTTAAGTACATGTGTTAAAGTCTTTCGCAATCTTTGATGTATAAGCACTTCCTCAAAAGAAATGTTGAGGGAGATTGTTAGCTAGCTTTCAAGACCTTAAGCATGAGCGTGGAAACACAAGATCGCAAGGCGGCATAAAGATTCAAGGATAAAGATTTAAAGATCTCAAGAGTTAAGATAAAGTCAAGGCTAAAGACAAAGATATCAAGATCAAGTTAAAAGATATCAAGGCAAAGATCAAGATCCAAGATCACAAGCATGCACAAAGAACGTCAAAAGAATTCCCAAGAACATAAGGCTTCAAGATTCAAGACGTCACAAGACGTGAAGCCATTAGTATAATGACCACCCCTTAGGGGGAGATTATTAGCCGTGTTTTTATGTAAAGTGATGGTCATTAATATTCTTGAGCCTTGTATAGAAAAAACGTTCGTTTACCGGGATTCATTATAATGTTTATTAGCTAGATAATAGGCTAAAGACCTATGTAGAAAGCTTTAGGCCTAGACGACCCAAACAAGGGTTCATATCTCTTTAGTGTATACAGTACATCCCTCCTGATATTAGGGGGTGTTGGTTCTTATTTTTCTCTTTTATGTATTCGGCCATTTTCCTTTTTTTGCTTTATCTCTCTAGTTCTTTCTCTCTTTAAGATTTTCTTTTATTTTGTGTTTGAGGTGATGAAATGATAGCCTAACAAGTGATCACCCTGAAATTGAACACTTAGATTAGTAATGAGAGTTGAGTGTTTTTGATCCCTTTTCCGTGAGGTGTTCGGCTCTGATGTTTTCTAGCATAAGTAACTTATAAATTCATTTCTTCAAGTCAAATTGGGGAAATCTTTTTATGAATTATTCTAAACGGTTTACTTTAGGTGTAAGTAGAAGTCAAGTGGGAGATATTTGACTAACATCAAATAGTTAATACATTTTAATATCAAATTATGTATAAAAATGCTTTCAAATATGTTATTACCGTATGAAAACGTTACTTAATTGTTTATTATTAGTTTTCAGGGACCAAGTGAGCATTTTAGCAAAAGACAAGGAATTTGGACATGAAATACACAAAGGTGAAGAGTCTGAGGCAGTTTACGGCATAACACCCCCGATAGGTTTTTGTTGTTAAATTACTTTCAACTAAAAAATGAGTCATCACACCCTCTTACGGTGTAAGACAGAGTCTCCATGAGTACGTGCAACATTCAAAAATTACAAGAGATGATGTATCTGACTTAGCGTTATGGCGTAACATAGACGACAAGGTTACGCCGTAACCTACTTTTATGCCTAGAAGATTGGATGCTTACGTAGCAAGATTACGGCTTAACATTCCATAAGGATTACGCCATAAACCTTTTGAAGCCTATAAATAGAGCCCTCCTCTGGCTCATTCAGCATCACTCACCACCACCACTTCACACACAGTTCTAAGGGGTGAACTAAACCCCTAAGGTTTAAAGCATTTCATATGAAGGTCTAAGGGAGAAGCCACTAGCAAACTTATTGTATTTAATCGTTCATTTCATTCTCTGTAAGAATTATGATGATTCAATCCATGTCTTTATTCATTAATTCTTGCATTGATGTTACTATGAGTGGCTAAGCACTCCTAGTGCTGGCCTAACCATGTAGTTAGATATCCTTATAGCCTTTCATTGATCCCTATGTTTTGGTAGTATAAAGGGTGGCTTAGATCATATTAATCCTGATATTAGACTTACCAAGTTAAACCTGGGATTAGTGAGGTACTAGGGTAGCTTGACATCGATCCCTAGTGTAGGAATTAAACAGATTACCGCCTTTGTCACATTAAATACTTATAAAGCATGGGAACTCTTTCAGAGGGGGTTAATAATCGGTTTAGATTATAGATTAGTCTTAAGGGTAGTTGGGGTTTAACCACTACAAGCTTGGATGCCCTGCTCGTGTGATCGTAGGAGAATGTGGGATCGCAGAGTAAGCATAGGACAGACCTTAAATGAAAATTTGGGTCTGTCGACTTTAGAACCACTAATGGAACTTATAATTAAACTTTACATAGGAAAATGTAATCATAGCATTAGTAATGAAATGGTTAGGTTAGCACGCCTTTCTCCCTGATATCTTCCATCTATTTATTTTATTGCATTTACTTTTCTGTAGTTATTATAAATCATTCAAAACCATTTTCAATCGTGACAACAATCAAATTAGAACTATTAAACCTTAGCTCTTGGGACGACATCAGATTTACCAAACTACTGCACTATATACGACCGGGTTCTCTGTCCGTTAGTGCGTGTATCGGTAATTGAGTTTATAAATTTAAAACTTGGTAAAAATCTATTCAAAACAATTTACGCATCAACCCAAAAGTTCTTGTATTGTTTAATGAATGAAAAAGTATGTTTAGTTAAACTTTGAATATTCACACCTGATGTGGCGTCGTTGTCGTAATGATTCTAGCACGTAATGTTTTACAACTCCCTTAGGCAGAGCCCCTAATCGATGTATAGAAGTAAAGGCAAGACTAGGGGTTGTTATCGTTTACCAAGAATCGGTTAGGAAGGCTTGATCACGGTCTAAACATATTCTAAGGGTTGAGAGAAGATTATTTTTGTATTTTATGTTTTATGGAAAACAAGTAAATCATATAATTGGCGAGGTGGTTGGTTTTAGCTATTAAACTAAATAACAAATATGTTATTGGTGATAACAATAAGATAAAAGATTGTGTTTATTTAACCATGTATTACTCCCTAGATTGCTTCTCCTAGTGTTGTTGCCTTGTCACCCTTGTGATGATCTGTGTAATTATTTCCTAAGTCATGAACGAATTACACGAACCCGCCGTCTACTTAGTATTCCGCTAGAGCAATGCACAAGTAAGGTAGTATGAAGACTATTACAAGGCCCCTAGGGGTACACTAAGTGCATGTGAAATACATTAAAAGTGGATCAACCATATTTGAGGGCAAGGTAGTATGAAGATTGTTACACGATGGTATCTTTTCTACACAATCACGTTTCCCTAGACATATCAACAGCGATACAGACAAAAGCTGTGTTTCTAAAGCCTAACGTGCACATCCATCACAAGAAGCAACACCACTAAGATCTACATTCTAGGTTTCATACAATCATAAATAAACATAATAGAAGGCTTAGCCTAGCATGTTGAAGATAAAGCAAGAACAATAAATAATCACACAACAAG
Organism: Tanacetum coccineum; assembly: GCA_026074375.1. Lineage (NCBI taxonomy): Eukaryota > Viridiplantae > Streptophyta > Magnoliopsida > Asterales > Asteraceae > Tanacetum > Tanacetum coccineum. Next base: position 8,187 of record BQNB010074434.1, on the reverse strand, counting down.
ACATATTGAATGATTAAGTAAACCTTACTTGATTAAAACATGAGTTAGAGAAAGTACAATAGGGTTTTTAGGCCAAAATCGTCCCTAACAGCTGCTAAACGAACTAGAGTTCGTACCCTCTTTTTATTCTAAAGTTACACACATAAAACCCTAAATTCGGGCTTGTATATATAAGAAAATCGCTGTGACGGCATCGCGTTTTAGTCGTGACGCCGTCATGATAGAGAATATTCTAGATAATGGGCTAGGTCGTGTACTCTGACGTCGTCTTGAGATCCTGTAACGCCGTCTTGGTCTTCGTTATGACGGCGTCACGTAATATTGGTGACGCCGTCGCCAGCTGCTGATGACATTATCTTGAGTGATGTTGGTGTAGGTCCGTAGTCTTGTCTGTTTCTTCTCTAAATGAGCCCAAGTCACGTGTATTTCATCTAAATGCTTTCCAAATGAGAAATACCTAAAAATGAACGATTAAGTACCTATTTGGGCATAAATGCACGATTTTGGGGGTTAAACGACCCCGAAAAAGTGTATAAAATGACACCTCATCAAATACCCCTACACTTGGGATTTGCTTGTCTTCAAGCAAATGGGCTTTCTACCTAGACAATAACAACATGAGGGGTCATTTTACCTACTATTTAAAAGTATTTTACAACACTACGTTCTAAGCCTCGTAATTAAAAGTACGGAAATTATACACTAGCACCTCACATAAGTGTTTGGGATTCTCTTTTTCTTCAAATATATATAATATAATACGTATATAAACCGGGAAGTATGATTCCCGGGTCCCGTTACCCCAATGATTGTGAAATTGAAAACACGTTTGAAAGTAGAAAATGATTTGAATTGAAGTCAAAGATTGATTTGATTAAAAAAATTTAAAAAATTAACAAATTCTAACAATTAAGCATGAAGACGAATAACGGGAAACCAAAATTTAACTAAAAACGCAAAACGGGATCCCTAAACGGAGATTAAAAACCCTAAATTTCTAAAATTAAACCTAACTTAATTTTTTTCTATTTAAATGGACTCTATTTAACTAAAAAGTAAGTTTAAAGAAAACTAGAATAAAAACGGAGTTGAAATGAGCGTTAAAACACGAAAAACGAGAACGGGAACGAATCCCGTTTTTTTAAAATCGAAATTTTGTAAATTAGACCCTACGAAAGCGAAACTAATTTTCCTATAAAATTAACGATAAAAGAAAATTTTCCAAAAAAAATTTATTTTTTTTATTAATTTTCTATTTTTATGATTTTTTAAAGTTTTTAATGAAAATAAATGTTTAAAAATACTAAACGAACTATAAAAATTCTAGAAAAATTATAGAAAATAGCTTATACTAATTGAAACCTAGAAAAAATAAGCTTATAAACACAGCTTATCAAATAAGTCACGAAATAAGCTAAAACAGCTTATTAAGCTTATAAGGACTAAAAGTGTATAAAGAATAAATGTTGCATGTGTATAACGAAAAAGACCCAAGGGCGCAGTGGTAGTGTGTGTGGTTATAAGGGATGAGAGTGTTGAGGTCGGGGGTTTGAGTCTTGCTCACCCCCGACTTCCACTTTCCTCTTTTTTTTTTGAAAAACTTAAAAAAGCAAAGTTGTAAATAAGCTCAAAATAAGTAACTTTTGTTAAGACACTTTTTATGATGACTAAAAATAAGCACATATATAAGCTAAAAAGGTGGCAAATTACTCTAAAAAGGTTTTTTTAAGCTAATTAAGCTAGCAAATTACTCTAAAAAGGTTTTTTAAGCTAATTAAGCTAACAACATGTATAAGCTAAAAATAGACAAAGATAAGCTATAAACTGCTTATAACTAATCCTAATAAGCAAATTTAAACTAGAATTAAGCAAGAACAAGAAGTTATAAGCTAAATTTAAAAAAAATAAGCACATAAGGCTAAACTATGAACCAAACAGTCCCTTAAGGCATTTTGAGCTTAGAAATAAGCTAGCAAATAAGCACCCTATGAAGTGAAACTTGGTTTTCCTAAAAACTTGGCTTAAACTCTTCTAGAAAATGCTTTTCAAAGGAGCTTAAAGCAACAAGAGCTAATTAAAAAGACCTTGTGAAATAGGCTGTTACAGGAAGTAGGCTTTTGAAAGCTTAAAAACTGAATTTTACTAAAATAAGCACACAGCCCTCAAATAAGCACTAATTTTTAAAACCAAAAGCTAATTTAGAAAACTTATGATGACTAGAAGTTAATTTTAATAAGCTACTTAAACTGAAAACACTGAAAGATTATTGAAATTAAAGATCTAAGGGGCAAACTCAGGAACTTACTCTAAAAGCTCAAAAATCAATTAACTAAAAGCCCAATAAGCTACTTCAGAAGCTAAGCTTTTGAAAACTTATCAAACTACTTATAAGCTATGAATCTAAATCATAAAAACAGATCATATAAGCTAAAAACCTAAAATTAGAAACTAAGAACCACTTACTACTGTTTTGGTTTTTTTTTATAAATTTTAGTGAACTTTGAATGCTAAATTAACCTAGATTATAAGCTAGAAATTGAAAAGCAAGAATTAATCTATCTACCTATATGGAAACTATTAACCTACTGAATTTTACCTATCAAAACCTACTTATGCTAGCTTAATAGTGATCAAAGAAAGTATGCAGTTAAGAAACTGCAGTACTTATCTGATTCACTTGACAATTGGGTAAAACCCAAATGCAATTTACCTTAATGGTCAAACCTGCATTTGATACACCCAATGAGTGTAAATGAACACTTAGCAAACAATATCCAAGCTTAGAAAAACTTGGATCTTATAACTCTTAATAGCTTAAAAGGAAATATCTCCCCTGATGCAAAACTAAATAAAATCAACCTTAACTCACTAAATTATTAAATCTAATCTATGAAAACACTTTTACTACTGATTAAAAATGATTTTAAAACTAGTCTACAAACTTATATCAACCATTTTTGACTTTTGAAGGTCAAACTCAACAAATCCAAACACTCCATTAAACATATGAAAACTCAATTCAGCTTATGAAAATGAATCTTAATAATTGAAACTTGAAAACCAGATTATAATAAGCTAATATGAATCCTATTAAGCAAATTTAAATTGACTAATAAGCAAAATCTATAAGCTAAAGCTAAACTAGTATTTTTGGTTTTTTAGTGGTTTTTAAGACAGATTATGAAACTATAATACTAACCTAATGACTAAGCTTGAGAAACAATTATCTATTATAATAAGCATTTATAAACTAATTAAAACAACTAATAAGCAACTAAATAAGCAAACTAAGCAATTAATAAGCAAGGACAGTATTAAGCTAATAACTAAAAAGAATAGGGAAAGAAAAAGGAAATGAAAACCTAAAACCTCAGCTAAATAGAGGTTAGAGCTCAACAAGAGCTTATGTATACAAGCTTTGGCTTATTGTTAATAAGCCAGGATAGTCCAATGAACTCTTCTTTTTCTAGTTCATCTTCCGAAAGCTCCAAATCCAATAAGCAAAGGTATTACAACTGATTTTATAGTTTTAGTAGATTAAGTGACTAATTGAGCTCAATTACAAGCTTAGAGACTTGTAAGAGCTTATTAAAAGCTTATCAAACAGTAGCAACAAAATTTGAGTTCTATAAAAGCTTTAAGGTAAAAGCAGATTGTGTAAACTTAAATTTTATTTTATTAATACTTGAAATTGATTACAATGCTTAAGAAAAACATATTACAAGAGATTTAAAAGAAAAATTACATTTTAACTAAAAACTAAGTAAACTAATTCAGCTAAAAAAAATACAGGAAAAGATGATAAAAAGATATCTTGTGTGAAGGTAAGGGAGTCCTTTTATAGCCACCAGGAGAAGCTTCTAGGCTCTAAAATCAGTTACACGCTCCCAATCATCTTGTCCTCTCATTCCCTCCAATCATTGGATCATCATTTAGAGCCGTTAGATTAGATTGAATGGCACACGGATTGCCAACGTGGCAATCCGTGTGTCAGAGTACTTGTGCTTCTTTTGTGAGTACAATTGGTGTAAAATATTGCATCTTAGTGTGCTTTCTCTTAATCCACGTGTCTTTGCTCGTGTGGGTTTAAGCCAATGAGAGCCTTGGATGACGTATAAACCCTGCCATATATACTTGGACTCTTGAATTGCCCATTCTAACCCTCAATTGATGTTTGCCCTATGTTTTTACCTTCGTGGTTAAAGGTTGAGGATGATGAACAGTGGTAACTAGAATTCCCGCGTAAATTCATTTTATGAAAGGAATTGTTTAACTTTTCCTTTTTTACCCGGGTCATTATCCTTTGACTTATAAAAGGACTTGGGTCGGGTTTTTTGGAATTGGGCTTGGACTTTGGTGTTGGATTTGTTATATAAAAAGTTAACGAGTGTTAACTTCTATTAATAGAAGTTAACACCGTTAAGGCTTTAAGGGCTATTTATGAATTTTGGTGAACTATGAGGGACTGGTTTGGTAATTTTTGGATTTTTGCCATTTAATGTTGACCATGTTTGACTGAAGGTTGACTTGAGTTAACCATTGTTGATTTTAGATAGCATTCTCCCGGCTCTTTGTGTGCTCTTCCATTCCCGTGTTCGTGTTTGCCCGGTTTTAACCATTTTCTTGAGATTTTTGCAATATCTACACCTACACAATCATAAAGACAAAACAAGCAGTATTCAAGCATTTAAAGCAAAATTTTGTCTTTTTAGGGCCTATTTTGATATAAAACGGATATGTGTTTTCACACATATCAAAATTCTCCAAACTAAGCGATTGCGTGTCCTCACGCAATGTTATATGCCTTATAACCAAATACCTCAAAACTTTCCTAACTAAGCCTTTGAAAAGTAGCAAAGACTTTTATGGAGACAGTTAAGAAATCACAAGTTATAAAACACCCCTTATTCCTATTTTTCTAAAACTTTTCCATTTTTTTCTAAATAATATTACTGAGATTATTTTGACTTTCATTATTTCCATAACTATTAGGGATCATGGAATAAGATGCATTTCGATCCGAGAATGCCCCAAAAAGAAAATTTCATATCGTCCCCTGACTTTTCACTTATCCAAACCAAGCTTAAAAAAAAATAAAATCACAGCTAAATATCCTAAAGAGCAATCACTACTCATATTTTGCAACTTGTGAACTTTTTACTCCCGATATTCATTATATTTTAAGTGAGTGTTATTTTGAATTTCAACCATGGATCAACATTTTGCAATATACTATGCTTTTACGTTCCACCTTAGAATAATGAGTTTGAAGGTGAGATCATCCCATGTAGCAACTTTCGTAATCGTCACAACCCAACATTACGACTATGTAACCAGCTTTGACAACCTCACATAGACTATATCGAGACTCACGACCATAGGTTTTTCAAAAAACTCGTAGTTTCCCGGAATATTCAAGCGTATGAAATAGAAGATCAAAGTGCAAAAGCATATTTGGAAATTTAACAAAAGAAGTCAATTTATCAAATTAATTTAATTATTTAGACATTTATCAATTGTAACACCTCGACCTTTTAAAGGCTGGCAACCTCGGTTATGAGCCGACTATGAGGTTATTTATTTTAACTATGGGCTTTCTTTAGAAGACTACCTACATCGTTATGAGCCGACAAGAGGTAGTAACTTTTTATCAGCCGACACTTTTATTAGTATATACTTTTTTTTTTATTTTATCATCAAATTTTTATTTTTTTTGTTTTTTTTTTTATTAATTTAAAGAAAACTTCATTTTGAAAAAAATCAAAGTATAAATTTGACTAAGACTCTATAAAATTTTTGCTATATATAAAATACTGTTGATTTATGTTTAATCTCCAACATTAGCACGTATATCAATCCTGGTTTAAGAGCTTATAGGAGAAAAAGCAACAAGTTACATACATGAGCTCTTAAGATTTCCAAATAATCCTTGTTTAGCATCCTACTCATACTTAACTCTATCATTTTTTGTTCTTCGCATATTACGAACCGCTCAGCTTAACGGTTAAGGAACAAGCTAGAGCTCAACACGCTCGATCGGGTCAAAATTTACTCTTATTCTACCCAGCAAGAAAGTCAAAATTGTGACAAAAACACTTATTTTATTTTTGAAAATTTTAAAATTTTCATATTTTTGAAAATTTGGTGGGAAAAACGGGGTACGTGAGAACAATGGGTAAAAGTAGGTAAGATCATATCGAAAGATATACTACCTACGCCCGATACTAAAAAAAAATCAAACAGTGTCCTCAATGTTTTCCTAGCTAAGACTTAAAAGACCTCATACAAGAACTCAAAAAGGACGAATACATAACACTACATGAAGAAATATCACAAATTCTTAAGCCGTTTATTAAAGTGTGGCTATAAGGATAAATGTTAGTCGATAAAAATCTTTAGGATATCGGATTTCCCCAAACTAATGGCAAGCAAAGGCTAGGAAGCTCGAGTGGACCAGGACAAAACATCGAACACGAGAGTCTTGAGAAAATTTAGGTTCAATCCTGTAAATAATCGCAAGTACAAACAACAAACACTAAGAATGGAAGAGTACAAACCATCCTCACAACATACATTATAAAACATAGAAAGAAAAATAGAAAATGGATAAGCATGGGGTGCCTCCCACGAAGCGCTTTTTGATTTTTATAGACAGTCAAATAGCTTTGACCTCGATCCCTGAATTCATTCATCCTTAGGGAAAGTTTGGAGATCTAGGACAACCATGGTTGGTGTGTCCCCTCCGAAGTAGTGCTTAAGTCGGTGGCAATTCACTTGAGTTTGTTTCGTCAAAGTGAGATAATTTTGTAGTGCCATATGGAAAAACTTTGGTAATAGTAAAAGGGCCAGACCATCGGGTTTTAAGCTTTCCCAAGAATATCTTTAGACGAGAGTTGAAAAGCAAGACTTGATCACCAACATTGAAAATGCGGTTTTTGATCTTTGAGTCGTGAAGCTTCTTCGTCCTCTCCTTATAAATCAAAGAATTCTCGTATGCTTGATCACGAAGCTCATTAAGTTCATTAAGTTGCAGCTTACGGTGATCGCCCGCGGTTTTAAGATCGAAATTAGCATGTTTTAATGCCCAATACGCTTTATGCTCTAATTCGATAGGTAGATGACACGACTTTCCATACACGAGCTTGTAAGGGGTGCAACCAATTGGTGTCTTATAAGCGGTACAAAATGCCCATAGAGTGTCATCAAGCCTATCAGACCACGAGGCACGGTTTTCTCTAACCGTCCTTTCTAAAATACGTTTTAACCTACGATTCGACACCTCGACTTGACCACTTGTTTGAGGGTGGTAAGCGGTAGCTAGACGATGAGTGACCCCATACTTAGACATTACTTTAGCAAATTTGTCATTACAGAAATGGGCCCCACGATCACTTATAATAGCTCTCGGTGTACCGAATCGGGCAAAAAGAGATTTCAAAAACTTAACTACAACTCTAGCATCGTTAGTGGGGAGCGCCTTGGCTTCAACCCATTTGGATAGGTAATCGACGGCTACGAGTATGTACTTATTTCCTCTAGATGACGGAAATGGTCCCATAAAGTCTATGCCTCAGACATCAAAGATTTCACACACTTGGATGGAATTTTGTGACATCTCATCACGTTGTGAATTTTTTCCCAGACGCTGGCATGAGTTACAATTTTTAACTAACTCATGGGCATCTTTAGAGATTGTAGGCCAATAAAATCCTGAGTCAAAAACCTTTTTGGCGGTGTAGTTGGCACCGTAATGTCCCCCGGTGGGTCCACTATGGCAAGCTGTGAGGATGTCGACAGCTTCTTGGCCCGAAACACATCGCCGGATCACTTGATCCGCACAGGTTTTGAATAGAAAAGGGTCGTCCCAAAAATAGTGTTTGACATCTTTAAAAAATTTGTTTTTCTGCTGAGTTGACATTCCTTTGACAATGAAATTCCCCGCATGTTAATTTGCATAATCGACAAAACACGGGGTACTTGGGTCACCACGAGAAGTTACCATATTAAGTGTCTCGAGAGGAAAATTTTCGTTAATTTCCTTTGGATCGAGAACATTTTCATACGGGTTTTCTAATCGGGAAAGATGACCGGCCGTGTAATTCTCAGCACCCTTCGTATCAATTACGTTAAAATCGAATTCCTGAAGAAGGAGAACCCATCTTAGCAATCTTGCCTTGGCATCTTTCT
>BQNB010074433.1:0-27500 GCA_026074375.1 Tanacetum coccineum | reverse complement strand
TAATTCGAAGGATAAAGTACAAATTGGCAGGATAAAACGTCACCAAGCTTTTCTATTTTTTAATTTTGGACAAAGGATGACACGGTGGCAAGTAAGAAAGCACACAAGGAGATTGATTTGTATGCTATTTCACTCACAAAAGTAGCACACAAGCTGTCCACATCACGGATGCCCCACGCTGGCAATCCGTGTGACAAGAATCTAATCCAACGGTGACTAAGGAGTATCTAATGATTGAGATAAACGGATGGATGAGATCAAGAGGAGCGTACAACAGACTCAGGCCCCTAGAAGCTTCCCTTGGCCACTATAAAAAGTCTCATTCACTCACACACAAGGGGAGAGTTTTTTAGCTTTTAGATTTTTATATAAATTGTAACTTTAGCTTATTAAGTTTTTAGTTTATAAAATTTCTCTTTCAATTCAATGTAGAGTCACTTTAAATATTTGTAATGATTTTTCTAGTTATGAAATCTAGTTCTCCTTTAATACAATATTCATAGATCTCTCAATAAGCTCAACTGTTTGTGTACTGTTTGAATTAAGTTTCCACAAGCTCATCTTAAGCCTTACAAGACTCTAAGCTTGTGAGTGAGCCAATTGTTCATCTTAAACTAATCCAAAATCATAAAATAATAAGTACCTTTGCTTAATGAACTTTGGACTTTTGGAAGGGAAGCTAACAATGGAAGAGCTTCCAAAGACTTTTACTAGCTTATCATTGATAAACTAGAGCTGTTGATAAGCTCTTTGAGCATATTGATCCTTTGTTTAGCTAAGGATAATTGTAAGTTCTCTTTTATTTTTCCTGTTTTTAATACCTTAGTGTAGATTTGCTTATTTGCTTATCTAGTTGCTTATTTGAGCTTATATCTGTTTCATTATGCTTATTGATCATGCTTTGTTATCTGTTTTCTAGTCTAGTAGATTAGATCTTTGTTTTTTTTTCTCATTTTGTCTTATAAATCATAAAAACAAAAAAAATAATTAGCTTAGTTCTTAGATCTGTGTCTCTTGCTTATTAGCTTATTAATATAAGCTCATTAGGTTAGTCATAAGCTAATTGCTATCTGGTATTAAGGTTTTATTAACTAAATTTTAAAATTTCAAGCTTAAATGAATTCTGTCAATGTTAAAGGAGTGTTTGGTTTAGTGCAGTTTGACCTCAAGAAGTCAATGTGAATTGGTGTTTATACTTTGGACAGCTTTGATTTCATTATTAAATAAGTTTTGAAAAGGTTTGTAGGATTAGTTTGAGCTTAAACACATTTTGAGGCTTAATTTCTTAGTCTTAGCACCAGGGGAAATTTCTAAGTTTAGCTAGTATAAAGTTTTTGGATCCAATCTTTCCTTACTTGTATTTGTTTATTTTGTGTTTATACACACCTAAGTGGTGTGTCTAGTGCAGGATTGACCCTTAAGGTCTCCTGCATATTGGATTTGCCATTTCACCAAGTGCATCAGTAGTTAGAACTGCAGTCAAGGACTGCAGTCCATTTGGATTAGGATTTTAGGTAGCTTGAATAGTTTTTAGCTTTCAAAACTCAGTAGATCTTTAGTTTACATATATGATTAGTTTTGATAAAAACTAACTGGTTTTTAATAATCTATCTTTATTACCATATTTTAAATATAGCTTTTCAATTTTTCTAAAATCTAAAAAGCCAAAACCAGTAGTAACTAGTAATAGCCTTCTAATAGAATTCCAGCATTAAAAATTAGATTTTATGGATTAGAATTATAGCTTTATAAGTTGTATTATTCTAGTTTTCAAAAGCTCATGCTTCTGTCTTAGCATTTTGTAGATTTTAGCTTAATTTGGTTTTTATTTTTAAGTGCTTTTTCCTAAGTTCAGCTGATATAATTAATAGATTAGAGGTTCCTTAAAGTGTTTTTCAGTTAAGGTAGCTTATTATAACAACTTTTAGAATTGAAATTGAGCTTAAATTGAGTTGTGTGCAAGCATTTAAATGAAAATTAGCTTTTTGGTCCTTATAAGCTTACTTACTGTAAACAGCTTTTTCATTAGCTTTTTGAGTGCTTATTTCTAGGTTTCAGCTTAAGCTTGTTTTATCAAAGTTGCTTAAAAAAGGTTCTCCTACAACTTTTGTTCTTTAAGTTTTTTAAAAAAAAGAAAAAAAAGAAGTGGAAGTCGGGGGTGAGCAAGATTCGAACCCCCGACCTCAACACCTCAACCCTTTATAACAAACCACACACCACACACTACCGCTGTGCCCTTGGGTCTTTTCCGTTAGACTCTCACACCATTTAACTTTTATACACCTTTTACCCTTATAAGCCTTATAAGCTGTTATAACTTATTTCTTAGCTTATTCAATACGTTGTGACATCGGGCTTATTTTTCCTAAGATTTAATTAGTTTAAGCTATTTTCTGTAATTTTTCTAGAATTTTTATAGTTCGTTTAGTATTTTTAAACATTTATTTTCATTAAAAAACTTTAAAAAATCATAAAAAATAGAAAAATAATCAAAAAAATATAAATCTTTTTTAGAAAATTTTCATTTATCCTAAAGTTCATAGGAAAATTAGTTTTGCTTTCGTAGGGTCTAATTTGCAAAATTTCGATTTTTAAAGAACGAGATTTGTCCTCATTCTCGTTTTTCGTGTTTTAACGCTCATTTTAACTCCGTTTTTGTTCTAGTTTTCTTTAAACTTGCTTTTTAGTCAAATAGAGTCCATTTAAAAAGAAAATTTTAAGTTAGGTTTATTTTTAGAAATTTAGGGTTTTTGACCTCCGTTTAAGGGTCCCGTTTTGCGTTTTTAATTAAATTTTGATTTCCCGTTATTTGTCTTCATACTTAATTGTTAGAGTTTGTTAATTTTAATTTTTAAAAGTAGACAATCAAATCAATCTTTGTTTCTAATTCAAATCATTGTCCGAATATCAAACGTGGTTTCAATTTCATAAATCATTGGGGAAACGACCCGAGGAATCATACTTCCTGGTTAATATACGTATTATATTATATTATATATATTTGTGATGAATTTCTTTTTTACCTTTATCCATGCTAATTTTCAATCTTTTTATATATTTTATAATTACGTGTATAGATTCTGACGAATCAACACCCCTCGTCTGGATTTGGTAGCTCTTACTGGTCAAACGGACGCATTTCATTTGAGAAACTCTAGGTATGTTAGAACAAATTAGATTAGATGGGCCGCTCGAATTGTATAGATGGGCCGCACCCATTAGGTTATGTGTTAGTTGCTTAGTCTCTAAGTCATGACATTAGTAAATATACATATACAATCTAATGTACTAATCACAATTACAATTACAATAATATATACACTTTGAGGTTTTATATTGAAATGCCCAGATTTTTTTTAATATGAACTTGTGAAAACTTATTTCATTTATAACATATAACATGTATGAATCTGTATACATTATTAAAATAAGCGAAAGCGTAACTTTTGCAGGTAAACGAGCTTATTCTAAACGCCCCTTTAAAAAAATCATAACTATGAAAAGTACATGACTTGTACTATAAAAACTTGTTATTGATATTGACTTGCTTTGGGGCATTCTAAACTGATAACAAATGATGGAAATGAGAAGCTCGTTACCTAACCCACGAGTTACACAATTTTAACCCATTACGCCCCATCTAGCACATAGCATGATCTCATCTTACAAACCTTTGCAAAACATGAAAATAAGAATGATAAGTCATTGCGACTTAGTGAGATAACAGAAACTGTTCTGAATCATAAATTGAAATATGAGTTTAACATCGTCATGATGTTTTTTGCATAAGTCTTGTGCCCATTCTGAGAGACTTTGATACATGGCTGCAAGCATATATTTGCAGTCTAACTGGTTCTAACTTATTACTCGATGTGAATTCGTAAGTATCTATTCTAGTTAAGTGTTTATAGCACATTCCTTTAAGGCTATTTCTGAACTGGCTACTGAGTAATAAAGCTATATATAAACTGATTTCTAACTAATAATAATCCAGTAATCATTAACTGTATGAAAGCTGCATATAGTACCTTTTTGTAAAGCTGAATTCATACTAGCAGTCTAACTGATATTACCTATGTCTTAAACTGCATGCATAAAGCATGATACTAAATAAGTACATATCGTACTATTTAGACTACCTGAACATATTACTATAAGTACATAAGCATGATATTGATTGGGTACATGAGCTACATAAAGTACAATACTAACTGACTACATTGAGTGCATAAGACAATATACTGGCTGAGTAGATATAAAACATTGGCTGAGTACATAAGCATAATACTGAGCGCATAAAGCACATACTGGCTGAGTGCGTAAAGCACATACTGGCTGAGTGCGTAAAACACATACTGGCTGAGTGCGTAAAGCACATACAGGCTGAGTGCGTAAAACACATACTGGCTGAGTGCGTAAAGCACAAACTAAGTTCATAATTGATTGAGTGTGCCTGACTGAAAGCATAAAGCATTTATCCCTATTCGGGACTGATTAATGTGCTTAAAGCACTATTATTCCACACAGGATTGACTAAGACTAAGTTTATTACTAAACTGTATTGAGTTTGGAATTGTTCATACGTAATATTCATATATAAATAAAGGCTAAGCTGAATATGACCCAACGGGTCGCTATGCTGAATATTACCCAATGGTCAACATATATTGAATATAAACCAACGGTTTGCCATAATACTAAATATGACCCAACGGTCAACATATACCGAATAAGACCCAACTGGTCAACATAATACTAAATATGACCTAACGGTCAACATATACTGAATAGGACCCAACGGGTCAACATAATACTAAATAGAACCCAACAGGTCACCATAATACTAAATATGACCTAACGGGTCAACATATACAGAATATGACCCAACGGGTCGCCATAATACCAAATATAATCCAACAGGTCGCCATAATACTAAATATGACCTAATGGGTCAACATATACTGAATATGACCCAACTGGTCAACATGACACTGAATATGACCACATTGGTCAACATGATACTAGATATGACCACATGGGTCAATATGATACTGATTATGACCACGAAAGCCAACTTGATGCTGAATATGATCACACGGGTCAACATGATGCTTGACTTGCATATTTGACCACTAAGGTCACGTGAATACTTGACTTTCATATTTGACCACTAAGGTCACGTGGATACATGACTTACACATTACTTGAGATATGACAAGGCATATATATATATATATATTAAACATGTTTAATCTACTAAACATGTTAACTGAAAATTCGTTACTCACCTTTACTCTTAATTAGGTTCCGTAAGCTTTCCACAAGCACCTAACCATGATATAATCAAACTAATACAATTAGAACTTGTTAACTTAAGTATCTTAACATATAATGGGTCTATACAACTTAACTCAATCATAAAATGTCTTATTTCGCACTTAAACACTTTTTACAAACTTCTCTTTTTGTGTAGAATTTCTGCACCTTGCTGCACTTTACTGATTTTGACCCATTTAAACTTATATTCGTGATCTGGAAATATTTTTGCTAGAAAGTAGACTCTTTTACCTTTCCGAATATGTAAGGCACATCTCCAACGGAGCTACGGTTATTTTTCTATGATTTTTCAAAGTTAGTACAAATTTCTGCGTACCTTGCTGTCCCGTTTTGGAACATCACCAAAACGACCTAAAATACATGATAAGCTATTCTACTCTTTACCAAACTTATATATCAGCTTATTAGACACATTAGGATCATTTTCTAACATGCCTACATGCAATTTCATCAATTTAATCATTAGTTTGGCCTTGTGTCAAACCCACTTTATTAACTATCACAAGCATCAAGAACGTATGTTCTTCCATCAAGGGTGCGTGGGTCAACTCAATAATCATCACCAACACCTCAATAACATCATAATATGACTTCTAACATTAAACCACCATAACTCCCATTCACAGATAAGGCTAAGCATCTATAAGCTTTCGAATTTATCAAATAAAATACTAAATAAGCATAACTCGATGTTACCCATTACTAGGAATTATGTTTAAACACAATTAGATACTTACTTAAGATTTGGGGAAGAACATATAAACCACTTGAAGTTCTTGATTCCTCATAACTCTTGTTATTCTTTGATTTCCCTTTGCATAATCATGATAATGATTATGATTTGCTGAATTCTTCATGGTGAAGCAAGGTTGGACACCTCCTGCTTCTTTTTTGTGGGACGTGTAACAAGGAAAGAATGAGAGGGAAAATAGGAGAGTTATCTCTCCCTGGGATTATTAAGTCATAAGCCCCAAGGGCATTTTAGTCATTTCCTCTATTTTTGGCTACATGACATGATAAGCCTTTATTATATAACTATGTTCCAAACTGAATCCCAACTAAGTACGTTATTGATTTTGTCAAAGTAGGACTTTTCCATTTATTCCACTAAAATACTTGACGTGTCCAATAGCAAAATAGATAAATCCGCTATTGTTTTCTGTAAAAACTTAGGATGTTACAACTCTCCCCTGCTTGGATTGTTCGCGTCCTCACGAATTATACTTGGGGTGACTATACTGAGTAATGTTTTGTCTGACTAAGTCTCCGCCACTTAGGTTGTATTTCTGAAATTCATTTCTGATTCTAACTGTTCTATCTAATCATAAGACTTTTCATTATGCTTTCTAAGCTTACGTGGCACGACTCATTCTGAAACCTTAACATATAGTTCTAGGAGATTACCACATGTTACTATGTGTTACAAACTTTATAACCATAAGGCATTCTAAACTATTTTTTGTTTCGGTAGGTTCATTAACTTTTCTATTTCTGCTAGTAAGTACTAGATCTGTCTATCTGTTCATAAATCGTCCATGTTCTAAGGACCATATCTGAACTGCTCACTAATTCTGCTATGCTATTATGATGTTGCTTTTCTTAACTCTGAATCTGAAATGTTTTGTTCTGCTAATCTATGTAACTGATGCTATACTAGACCTTACTAAAATCTGAGTTGTTCTGGCTATTATATAATAACCGAAATATGGGACTGTAATAGATGAGACTTATAAATTTCTATTCGCTTATACCATTCATGGTCGTATGATTTCTGATTCTAAATTTGACTGAATCATGCCTCTAGTCTATTAAGATTATGTCTCATCTACGCTTACTGTTGTATAAATTTCCTCAAGACATTATATGATCCCAATAAATCCATGTTACATGATGTAACTATTACCACGTTGGCCAGACGTCATAATACTCACAACACTCAAACATGTATTTATTCCCATGTTCTACCTCGATTCATCAATAAAACTATCAGCTTAGATTCATGTTCTGCTATCATGTTAATCTGCTGCTAACTATATACTTCTGTTCATGCATTCTGTTACTAATCGCATACTGGTGCGATAACATGACTGCTGATTATAGCATACTATGAATGCTAAGTCTGATTATGACATTCTGCACTTCTTAACATGATATTTTGTTTATGATATTCTGGTTCTAATCATGATTCATGCTGCTTTATTTCTGTCATTTGACTGTCTAACATGTACTACACATGATTTCTGATTTCTGTTATATACGAGGATAATGAGCATAATCTAATAATGCACTTAGCCTTGTGCACTCTAACTCTATTTCGCTTACTGAGCGACTATTTCGCTACTGGTCATGACATGATATACGCTATAACTAGCTATGATTCATTCTAATTCGCTACTGAGCATAGTCTGGCTACAATGCTGACATGGCATTTTTAATCATGCATTACTACTTTCAAGGCATTCTAATTTGCTAAACATGATTTCGATTCATTTCTATACCATAATACTCCTGAATACCAATTCAATTCTGAACATACTTATTAATTCTGAACATACTAAAATACATAATTATAATGCAACCTATAGACATTTAACACATGTGTAAACTTCCTGAGATATCTCATGATCTCGATAACTTCATGCCATATCAGGTGAATATTATAACGTTGATCAGGCGTCATAATAGTCACACCATATAATCATAAACTCATCGTTATCACAATCTACCCCAAGTCACTGAACTAAAACGTATCATCTACTGCACATAATTCGTTTTGAATGCTGACTACACTGATAATGCATGGAAATTCTAAATGCTTTCTATATCATGGATATCTAATTCACGATTTAAATCTGATTCATAATCTAAATCCTTATCTGAAATCTGAAAACATGCTATGCACTACATGACTATACATGATTCACACGATCTGGTATATACAACTAATCACATGAACATATATGCATCACAAAACATAAACTGCTTAGCTGATAAACATGAGCCAAAAAGCTACAATCCTTATAATCATAATCCATGTACTCATAAACATATCAACGTGCGATGCACCTAACTTCATATTTAATATCGAGCAATCGGTTTAAGTTTAAGCATCCCCTACTAAAGGTGGATACTTAAATCTCTCAAACTATCATAGCTCTTATACCAACTTGAAACGCCCAGATTTTTTTTAATATGAACTTGTGAAAACTTATTTCATTTATAAATTATAACATGTATGAATCTGTATATGTTATTAAAATAAGCGGAAGCGTATCTTTTACATGTAAACGGGCTTATTCCAAATGCTCCTTTAAAAAAATCATAACTATGAAAAGTACATGACTTGTACTATAAAAACTTGTTATTGATATTGACTTGCTTTGAGGAATTCCAAAGTGATAATAAATGATGGAAATGAGAAGCTCGTTACTTAACCCACGAGCTACATAATTTTAACCCATTACGCCCCATCTAACACATAGCATGATCTCATCTTACAAACCTCTGCAAAACATGAAACTGAGAACGGTAAGTCATAGCGACTTAGTGAGATAACAGAAAATAATCTGAATCATAAACTAAAATATGAGCTGAACATCGTCATGATGTTTTCTGCATAAGTCATGTGCCCATCCTGAGAGACTTTGATACATGGATGCAAGCATATATTTGCAGTCTAACTGGTTTTAACGTATTACTGATGTGAATTCGTAAGTATCTATTCTGGTTAAGTGTTTATAGCATATTCCTCTAAGGCAATTTCTGAACTGGCTACTGAGTAATAAAGCTATATATAAACTGATTTCTAACTAATAATAATCCAGTAATCATTAACTATATGAAAGCTGCATATAGTACCTTTTTGTAAAGCTGAATTCATAATAGTAGTCTAACTGATATTAAATTTATGTCTTAAACTACATGCATAAAGCATGATACTAAATAAGTACATATCGTACTATTTCGACTACATGAACATATTACTATAAGTACATAAGCATGATATTGATTGGGTGCATGAGCAACATAAATTACAATACTAACTGACTACATTGAGTGCATAAGATAATATACTGGCTAAGTACATATAAAACACTGGCTGAGTACATAAGCACAATACTGAGCGCGTAAAGCACATACTAGCTAAGTGCGTAAAGCACATACTCCTGAGTGCGTAAAGCACATACTAGTTGAGTGTGTAAAGCACATACTGGCTGAGTGCGTAAAGCACATACTGGCTGAGTGCGTAAAACATATATTGGCTGAGTGCAAAAAGCACAAACTAAGTGCATAACTGATTGAGTGCGCCTGACTGAAAGCATAAAGCATTTATCCCCATTCGGGACGGATTAATGTGCTTAAAGCACTATTATTCCACACAGGATTGACTAAGACTAAGTTTATTACTAAACTGTACTGAGTTCAGAATTGTTCATACGTAATATTCATATATAAATTAAGTCTAAGCTGAATATGACCCAACGGGTTGCCATGCTGAATATTACCCGATGGTCAACATATATTGAATATGAACCAACGGTTCGCCATAATACTAAATATGACCCAACAGTCAACATATACCGAATAAGACCCAACGGGTCAACATAATACTAAATATAACCTGACGATCAACATATACTGAATAGGACCCAACGAGTCAAAATAATACTAAATATAACCCAACGGGTCGCCATAATACTAAATATGACCTAACGGGTCAACATATACTGAATATGACCCAACGGGTCACCATAATACCAAATATAACCCAACAAGTCGCCATAATACTAAATATGACCTAACGGGTCAACATATACTGAATATGACCCAACGGGTCAACATGACACTGAATATGACCACATTGGTCAACATTAAAACAAGATACTGACCACATGGGATCAAAATAAGACACGATGATGAACCACGAAAGCCAACATGATGCAGATATGATTCACTTGGGTCAAACATTACGCTTGACTTGACATATTTGACACTAGGTCACATGAAAACTTGACTTCCATATATAGACCACTAGGTCACGTGGATACATGACATACACATTACTAGAGATATGACAGGGCATAAAAATATTATATATAATAAATATTATAAATATATATATAATATAAATTATATAGTAAATAAATATATATATATAAATAAAAATAATAAACATGTTTTAAATCTACTACTAAACATGTTAACTGAAAATTCGTTACTCACCTTTGCTCTTGATTAAGGTTTCGTAAGCTTTCCACGAGCACCTAACCATGATATAATTAAACTAATACAATTAGAACTTGCTAACTCAAGTATCTTAACATATATTGGGTCTATACAACTTAACACAATCATAAAATGTCTTATTTCGCACTTAAACTCTTTTTACAAACTTCTCTTTTTGTGCAGAATTTCTACACCTTGTTGTACTTTGCTGATTTTGACCCATCTAAACTTATATTCGTGATCTGAAAATACTTTTTCTAGAAAGTAGACTCTTTTACCTTTCCGGATATGTAAGGCACATCTCCAACGGAGCTACGGTTATTTTTCTATGATTTTTCAAAGTTAGTACAAATTTCTGCGTACCTTGCTGTCCCGTTTTGGAACATCACCAAAACGACCCAAAACCCATGATAAGCTATTTTACTCTTTACCAAACTTATATATCAGCTTATTAGACATATTAGGATCATTTTCTAACAGGCCTACATGCAATTTCATCAATTTAATTATTAGTTTGGCCTTGTGCCAAACACCACTTTATTAACTATCACAAGCATCAAGAACGTATGTTCTTCCATCAAGGGTGCGTGGGTCAAGTCAATAATCATCACCAATACCACAATAACATCATAATATGACTTCTAACATTAAACCACCATAACTCCCATATCACAGATAAGGCTAAGCATCTATAAGCTTTCGAATTTATCAAATAAAACACTAAATAAGCATAACTCGATGTTACCCATTACTAGGAATTATGTTTAAACACAATTAGATACTAACTTAAGATTTGGGGAAGAACATATAAACCACTTGAAGTTCTTGATTCCTCATAACTCTTGTTATTCCTTGATTTCCCTTTGCATAATCTTGATAATGATTATGATTTGCTGAATTCTTCATGTTGAAGCAAGGTTGGACACCTCCTGCTTCTTTTGTGTGGGACGTGTAACAAGGAAAGAATGTGAGGGAAAATAGGAGAGTTATCTCTCCCTGTGATTATTAAGTCATAAGCCCCAAGGGCATTTTAGTCATTTCCTCTATTTTTGGCTACATGACATGATAAGCCCTTAATATATAACCATGTTCCAAACTAAATCCCAACTAAGTACGTTATTGATTTCATCAAAGTAGGACTTTTCTATTTATTACACTAAAATACTTGACGTGTCCAATAGCAAAATAGATAAATCCGCTATTGTTTTTTGTAAAAACTTAGGATGTTACATATATGGTATCAGAGCCGTGTCCATCAAAAACCTTATCCGCTACCGATGGTGTCACTATTCCAAAGGAAAACCCCAATTATCTAATTTGGGTCTCCAATGATGCCAACGTTCGTATGTTAATTATCTCTACAATCTCATAAACTTCTTTTCACCATGTTTAAGGTACAACTTCTCGTGATCTTTGGTTGTCCCTTGAAAAGGCGTATGCACCTCATTCCACATCTGGGGAATACACTCTCAAAACACAACTTTTGAGAATAGAGATGCACGGTGATGAAACTCCCGATGCTTATCTAAATCATGCTCAAGATGCTGATGCACTCACGGCCATCGGTGAACCTGTAAAGGATAAAGATCTTGTTATACTTGTTGTCTCATGTCTTCGTGAAGAATATAACGGTCTTAAAACTAAAATCACTGCCCGTAAAATTCCAACTGCATTTAGCGAGCTTCATGCACTCCTTAGTGATCATGATTATATGCTTGGAAAAACTTATGCACCTGCTGCGTCTATCACTTCATCTTTTGCTGCAAACTACGCAGTAGGCTCACCAAGCATGCCAGAAGCTCGTCAAGCTCAACTTTTAGAGTTGACTACTCAATTGAGTGCTTTTGGATTCCAAGTGTCACCCATTGCACCATCTAGTCCACAAGCCTTTTATGGTGCTCGCCCATCAAACAACAACAGGAGTACAAAATAACAACCGTGGCAATCACAACAACTCTCGTGGTAACAACAACAACCGAGGTTGTGGTAATGGTCGTGTATGGCAATTGAAATAGATGTAGCATTGGTCACATTCCATCACAATGCCCTAATTGTGACCCTTCTACTATTCGTACTCGGCCATCCGCTAACTTTGCAAATATATCCGTGCTCAATCCTCTAATGCCTCTGCAAGTTGGCATTCAGACACTGGAGCAAATAGTCATGTGACACCTGATTTAGAAGCGATGGAAAATTCAGAGGCATATTATGGTGACGACGCACTTCATGTTGGCAACAGTAAGGGTCTTCCTATTCTTCATATTGGTTCATCTAAAGTTTACTCACCACAAAAAATGTTTTCTCTCAAAAACATTCTTCATGTACCAGAAATCTCCTATAATCTCCTTTCTATTTAGAAATTTTGTCATGATAATGATGTCTTTTTTAAATTTCACACTTCTTATTTTGTTGTAAAGGACGAGTCTACACACACCACTCTTCTGTAACACCCCCAAATCTGGGTAGCAGCGGAATGTTGAATATCCGAGGGCGTTACTTCATAGATCAATAGCACAAGATATGAGAACGACCACTAAACGTGTCGTTTTAAAAAGATACATTGGATTAACAAAATGCTTGTTCATTACATAAGCTCGTGGCTTTAAATTGTTCGACAATATAAGTAAAGATTTCGGTTTATAACAAATGTTCCCAAAATGTAATACGCCCAAATCTTTAGTACTGACTCTTTCCAAAGAGTGACCCCCAATGTATCTGAGCACCTCGTGCCTTATTGACCTGAGAAAACATGCTTAAAATGTCAACATAAAGTTGGTGAATTCATAGGTTTATGTAAATCAATAGTAGGACCGCAAGATTTCCAAGTGTATGATTAAGCAACAGATGCAAACATCATAAAAAGTAATTACGTTTTCCTAAGCTCATGACACTGAAGCTCGACATGTATGAATGCAATAAATTGCCAATAAATGCCCGTGAATGATGTTCTAACCCGCAACATCCCAAATCCGACATGGTATACATTTGTTGTCCGGCAACCCGGCACAGTGAGCGCTACTCACCCAAACGGGGATGTCAATCCCAAATAGATCTATTTATAACATTCGCGCTCACAATCTAGTAATTGACAGTTCATGATAAAGGGCTCAGTGGGTTATCGCTACTTAGGCAAACACGTAATCATAGTATAAAATGTACACTTGCGTCCAATTTGTAAAACAAAGCATGTTCTCACCCCAAAGATGTAAATCATTTAAATAATTGTAAAACATGGGGCTATGAACTCACCTTAGTAAATAGTCCTCTGAAAATGATAATTATATCCAAGAATGGCAATGAATCACACCGTCAAATACCTAAGTAAATACGGCCAGTCTTAGTCTACAAGTTTAGGCTAACGACTCAATGCATAAACCACAATAAATTTGCTAGTTTATATATATACTGTTATCACTTGTGTGGTGGTGTACACGTTTATTGTATTCGTTTTCCTCGTTTGCTCTTGGGAAGGTGTACGACTATATACTTTTAAGTTTACAAGGTGTTTAAGTATTAATAATAAATACACCTATTTATCATTCGCGTGACTTTAGTTATATAAGTATCCGTATTATATCACGACTAGTCCGGTACCATAAGTGTTTATTTAAATCACTTAATTATATAAAATACCCTTAGGTTTTCATTATTGGCAAAAACAGTCCTTATAGTTTAAAATAGAATATTTACCGTTTACACCCCTGAGTTTCCATATTGATACGTTTAGTCCCTCTATTTTACAAAAATTACATTTTAGGTTCTTATGAGTTCCAAACAGTCCCTTAAGTTCAGGAATGTCAAAAACAGTATTATTAATACACTAGCAGTATTAACACTATGCTAGAAGTACTAACTCTGCTAGCAGTACTAAATCCTGCTAACAGTACTAACTCTGCTAGCAGTACTAACTTCTGCAAACAGTACTAACTCTGCTAGTAATACTAACTTCTACTAGCAGTACTAACTCTTAAGTTTAGGAATGTCAAAAACCGTATTATTAATACACTAGCAGTATTAACAATATGCTAGTAGTACTAACTCTGCTAGCAGTATTAACTTCTGCTAACAGTACTAACTCTTAAGTTTAGGAATGTCAAAAACAGTATTATTAATACACTAGCAGTATTAACAATATGCTAGCAGTACTAACTCTGCTAGCAGTACTAACTTCTGCTAACAGTACTAACTCTTAAGTTTAGGAATGTCAAAAACAGTATTATTAATACACTAGCAGTATTAACAATATGCTAGCAGTACTAACTCTGCTAGCAGTACTAACTTTTGCTAACAGTACTAACTTCGCTAGCAGTATTAACTCTGCTAGCAGTACTAACTTCTTAAGCCTGGCAGTATTAACTTCTAACTTAGCTTGTATCATACAACCCATTAGTGAGTTACAAATTCGTTAGAGTTTGTTTGAGCTCGTGTTGGACACAAGACGCGGCTATGGTCTTGCTAACTTATTTTGACATATCCCAAACAACCCTAGTTCATATATACTATAGTGTACACATCCTTTATTGAGCAAGACAAGTTGTTAAGTATTATGATACGTGACAGGAAAGTGTTTCCGTTTCCAAACGAGTTATCAAACCTCTCAGTTAAATATTTTACGTATGCATGTCATATTTAAACATTCATGCTTATACACAAGATCTTTGTTACGTGCCTTATGGCTTTTGGTTCACCACACAAGTCTATATATGTTGTATATTGTAAGACGTGGACATTGGTTGTGTCATGCTAGGCACGACCCACGTTTAGCTTGTTAACCCATAGTAACCGCGCCTTATGACACATGAAGCAAACATGAAACTTGAATATGAATGTAGGCTAAGACACTTACAAAGGTCCTAGCTTCTTGAACGTGTATGTCATGTAGTCGTGTGGAAACTCGACCTGTATACTCCAAGCCTTAGTTTAAACCGAATCTTTCTTGCTTTCAAACCCTTAAATGTATAACCTTAGCTTATAGACTACTAGGTTATACCTTAGAAATCTTTGGTTGTGAGTTGTGGTGTCGTGTTCGTGAATTTGTGTCTCGGCTGTGGTGACCCGAACGAAGAGAGAAAAACAATATGGTTTATTTGGTTGAGTGTTTGTGTGTTTATAAGTTTCAAGAAGTGTTAAGTGTCAATGTGAGTGTGTATATATATAGGCATGAGAACTAGTTAGCCTTCCTAGTCCCCAAATCAAACCAAACCGTGCCCTATGGTGTGGTTTTGTGGTTTCTAGTTAGCCACACATGGTTTTGCTAATACTACTTAGTACATATCTTAATTACAAGATGTATGTACAAGATTTACTAGGATTTAGCAAGATTTTTATGGTTGTATACATGTTTGTATGTTGCCGCGGGTATCCAAGAGGGAAAGAGAGCCAAATGGTTATTGTCCATTGTGTATTAAGGCTAACTAGGAACATTAAGTACTAGTCTTAATTAATCTCTTGATGTACAAGTACTTAGTGTAGATTTTTAAAGATTTTCTAAGTGATTTGTTCCCACATTCGGCCCTAGTAGGTTATTAACACAAGATTTTATTAAATTTTGTGTTTAAGGATTAAAAGTGGGTATTGGTTTGAGTCTAGGTAAGTCTAGGTATTTTCGGGGTGTGTCTAAATGTATTTTATTACGAAACATAAGCCCTTTCCGTGACCAATAAAAATATACTACGCAAAGTTAATAATTATCTTCTTAATAATTATATGACACTTGTTTGACGTAAACCTTAATTTATTTGGTGACCGTTTACGTTAAATGATTATTTCTAGTCTACGCGATTTAGCTTAAAAGTCAAATTAAAAGTAAACGCGTATCGGACTAAAATAAATAGTGAAGAATAATAGAGTCGTAAAATGACCTGAAATTGAGAAATGTTACAATTAGAAATGGGAAAATATAGCCATGGATTTTATCACAAGACTACCATAGACAACAAGCAGTTACGACATGATTTAGGTAATCGTGATCATTAAACGAATTATGCGGGCATGAGACGCAAATACTTAGAATTTCAAATTGGAGCTAAGGTCATGTTAAAGGCATCACCTTGGGAAGGAGTGATACGTTTTAGCAAACGGGGAAAGCTGAACCCGCGTTATATTAGATCTTTCAAGATTCTTGCTAAATTGGGAACGCTTGCTTATTGACTTGAACTCCCAGAGCAATTAAGCCGAGTTTATAGCACTTTTCATGTTTCCAATTTGAAGAAGTGTTTCGTAGACGAACCACTAGCTCTTCCGTTAGATGAGATCCAGATTGATGACAAGCTTAATTTCATTGAGGAACCAGTTGAAATTATGGATCGAGAAGTTAAACGGCTAAAGCAAAGCCGCATTCCAATCGTGAAGGTCCGTTGGAATTCGAGACGAGGGCCCGAGTTTACTTGGGAGCGCGAGGACCAAATGAAGAAAAAGTACCCTCATCTTTTCGTTAACCCTTAGTCCACGCCTTAAGCTTTGAGGACAAAGATTCTTTAACAGGGGAAGAATGTCACACCCTGAAAATTTCAGGTCAATATTTTAAACTTTTCCGACAATTCTTTTTTACTTTTATCCGTTACGTTTGAATCCGGCAGTTTACCGGGAAGTTAACCCGCGTAAATCTGAAAAACGTCATCGGACGCGTTCTGACTTCGGATTTTGATTAGTTTAGATATTATATGAGTTATTTTATCTTTTCTAAGTGTTTCATAGTTTACGATCACTCCCGGTATTTATTTTTACGCTTTAACGTTTAAATTGCGTTTTTCGCGTTTTTGACCTAACAGAACCCCGGAAACTCGAAATTTTTTCGTATAAACTTTAGTTATCGTCCATCTCATGTTCTCGTTCCAACAACGATCACAAAATGATTTGAAACTGTGGTATTATCTGGTCTTTGCTACTATCCTGTTCAGGTACAACCTTATCCCAACTTTTTCTAATGGATCATTCTCCCTTACTGGCAAGAAGGAGACAGATTTTGTAAGTCGATCCACAATCACCCAGATGGTGTCAAAACCGTCTGACGACTTAGGAAGCTTGGTGATAAAATCCATCGTGATATTATCCCACTTCTACTCGGGTATTGCTGGTTGTACTAACAGTCCCGATGGCCTTTGATGTTCGGCCTTGACCCTTGCACATGTCAAGCACTTGCTAACATATGTGGCGATGTCAGCTTTCATATTGGGCCACCAATATAGCTTCTTCATGTCATGGTACATCTTGTCGGAACCAGGATGGATAGAATATTTTGACTTGTGGGATTCGTGCATAATTACAGATCTTAAGTCACCATAGCAAGGTAACCAACTCCTGCCGTTTAAACATAAAACTCCATCGGCGCGTGGTTCCAACTTTTCCTTGGGTATATCCTTTCTGATCATACCACCTACATCTTCATTCTCAAAGTTCTCTGGTTTCAGGGCTTCGATCTAAGCTTCTAGTATTCGTTTGGGAAGATCCAAGCCAATAGTCATAACTAAGGCTTGAACCCACAATGGCCCAATCCGTTCCTTACGGCTCAATGCATCGGCCACTACGTTTTCCTTTCCCGGGGTGATAACGAATGTCACAATCGTAATCACTTAGCAACTCTAGCCAACGGCGTTGCCTCATGTTAAGTTCCTTTTGATCGAGAATGTGTTGTAGACTTTTATGGTCGGTAAACACGGTGCATTTGGTTTCGTATAGATAATGTCTCCATATCTTTAGAGCAAACACTACCGATCCAAGTTCTAAATCATGAGTGGTGTAGTTCTTTTCATGAATTTTTAATTGTCGAGAGGCATAGGCAATCACCTTCTCTCTCTGCATCAATACAGCACCTAAACCTTTGTGTGAAGCATCACAATACACCACAAAGTCTTCGCTTCCTTCAGGTAGAGCCAGAATTGGTGCACTACACAACTTCTGTTTTATTAATTGAAATGCGTTTTCTTCCTTTTCTCCCCAATCAAATTTGATTCCTTTCTGAGTAAGCCTCGTCATTGATTTAGCAATCTTTGAAAATCCCTCGATGAATCTTCGGTAGTAACCAGTAAGACCTAAAAATTGGCGGATCTCCATCGGTGTCTTAGGAGATGCCCAATCTTTGATAGATTCTATCTTGGCTGGATCCACATGTATGCCTCTGCTATCAATGACATGACCGAGAAATTGTACCTTCGGAATCCAAAATTCACACTTTGAAAACTTGGCGTACAACTTCTCCTTCTTAAGCAATTCCAAACTTGCCTTAAGGTGTTCTTCGTGCTCTTTCTCGTCCTTTGAATAAATGAGTATATCATCAATGAAGACGATTACGAACTTATCCAAGTAAGGCTTGCACACTCGGTTCATGAGGTCCATGAATACCGCAGGTGCGTTTGTTAGCCCGAATGGCATAACCTGGAACTCGTAATGACCATACCGAGTTTGGAATGCCGTTTTTGGAATGTCTTGCTCTCGTACTCTAAGCTGGTGATAACCCGACCTCAGATCTATCTTTGAGTAAATACTGGATCCCTGGAGTTGATCAAATAAATCGTCGATCCTTGGGAGTGGATAACGATTCTTCACTGTCAGCTTATTTAACTCACGGTAGTCAATGCACATCCTGAATGACCCATCCTTCTTTTTGACAAACAAGACCGGGGCTCCCCAAGGTGAGGAACTGGGTCTTATGAAGCCTTTGTCGGAAAGCTCTTGCAGTTGTTCCGACAATTCCTTCATTTCGGACGGAGCCAATCGATACGGTGCTCGAGCTACGGGAGCGGCTCCTGGAATTAAGTCGATCTGGAATTCCACTGGTCGAGCTGGAGGAAGACCCGGCAAGTCCTCGGGAAACACTTCAGGAAAATCTCAGACGATTGGTACGTCCTTAAGTTGCTTTCCTTCCGACTTGTCCTCCTCTTTCTTGGCGGATATCTGTGCCAAAAAGATCTGACATCCTTTCGCCATGTACTCTTGAGCCTTTGAACATGAGATAATGGTCAACCAAGATTCTCTCCCGTCGTTACTTTCGTTACCACGAAAAACCAAGGTTTCATTCCCGTAGGGAATTCAAACAAGTTTCTCATCACACACGATCACGGCGTGACACCTTCTTAACCAATCCATGCCGATAATAACAGTGAAACTACCCAGTTCTATGGGCATTAGATCTATGTTGAACGGATGGTTTATGAAGTTTAAAGTGCAACCCCGCATAATAGTGTCTACCCCGACTGTTTTCCCATCGGCTAATTCTACATCATAACTATTTTCTAATGGAGTTTGGGCGATGTCAATCAGGGAACTAAACGCAGAAGATATAAATGTTCTATCGGCACCAGTGTCAAATAAGATAGATGCATAGCGGTTGTTTAAGAGGAACGTACCCATGACGACATTGGAGTCCGGGTTTCCCGATGCATTCCCTCTTTTCTCTGCATTCCCAACTGCATACACCCAGCCTTGTGCATTCCCGTTTCCTCCATCCTTATTCTTCAACTTTGGACAATCTCTCTTGAAATGTCATGTAGCTCCACATTCAAAACAACCATTCCCTTTGGGATTTGCCCTATTGCCCTTCTGAGTATTAGCACCATTTATGTTGCCAAAAATCCTGCAGTTGCGGGCAAAGTGCCCTACCTTGTTGCACTTGTGGCACTTCTGAGTACACGGCCTATTGTGATGAAAATGGCACTTGGTGCACTTGGGCAAAGATCTCCCATATGGCTTCTTCTCACCTGTCCCCATATTGTAGACCTTGGCGACATTCTGCCTCTTGAAGTGTTGTTGTTGGTGACCATGGTTTCTTCTGGATGAATCATCAGCCTTCTTTTTGTTGTCAGACTGTCTTTCCACATAGGTGCGGAGTTTCTGATCCATCAAGTTATTGGCTAACTTAATAGTCTCATCCAACGTCTTGGGTCTGGCAGACTTGACATTTGCATAAATGTTATCAGGAAGTTCGTTGATGTACTTGTCAACCTTCTCAGTCTCATTAGCAACAAACTTGGTACATATCAGGGTTAGCTCTTGGAAACATTCAGTGTATGCTGGAACATCGTTCCCTTTGACCTTTAGGTTCCACAACTTAATTTCTAGTTTCTTGATTTCACCCTGCGGACAATACTTGTCTGACATTTTCTTCTTGAGCACTTTCCAAGTCATTGAATACGCATCAGGACCTAAGGTTCTTATCTGACCATTCCACCAAGTCAAGGCAGCACCTAACAGAGTGCAGGTGGAAAACTTAACCTGATTTTCAATAGCACAACCACTGATATTGAAGACTGACTCCATCTTTTCAATCCACCGAGTTAAACCAACAACGCCTTCAGTTCCTTTGAAGTTCAAAGGTTGACATTTCATGAAGTCAGCGTAGAAACAAGGGCGTGCAGTTTGCACGTTCCTTTGGTTATCCTCGTGTGAACTGTGGCTTCCGTCTCCATTGGTGGAGTTTTGCAGAAGAGCTTGATCAATCATAGCTTGAACGGATTCTGGAGTCATGTTGTTTGGGTTGGTGTTGTTAGGAGTGGTATTTGGTCCTCGTCTTGTCGCCGGTGCCATGATTTGTCTAAATCATAAGAGACAAAACGTGAGGTCATAATCATAATGAGATATACCATAATTTACAGATGAGACAACAACACAAAAGAGGTATATAGTACAACATAACACATCTATTTCATTCATAACTTGGAAAATTTTACATGAAATAGTTTTTGGTACACAAAATACAATACAAAAGATCTAAGGTTATGCTAGCAGGAAAAACCCCAAATACTTAACATGCCTGTACAACGACCTAGCAAGAAAAAATAACATAAACCACTAGATGTGACTGTCAGCATCCCCAGAAGCATCCTGGTGATCTGGGATCCTAGCATCTGGTCTTGGTTGTCTAGCTTTCCTCTGCTGCTCTCGATATGCTAACAACTCGACCTGCATGTCACTCATCTCTAGCCTCATGTCTCTCATCACTCGAACAGTCTCTGCCATCTGTGCCTGACGCCTACAGTCACTCTCTCAAAGTACTGCCATCTCAGCCTGCTACATTTAGAAACGAGTCTCATATACCTGGTGATGTATCTGAATGAGAGTACACTGCAGCTGTAGTTGTGCCTGATGTGCCTAGATATGGGTCTCGTGTGCATACACATGATCACGGTGGGTCTGAAGCTCCTGATGGGTCGCCAGACTTAATCCTATCAAGTGAGCCCAAGCCTTTCGAGAAGCATAGGCCTCCTCCTCCATAATCCATACTGTCTCCTAGAGAGTCATCATATCCCCTATAAGTAAGTCAACCCGTTGTGAGTCCATAGCGACTCGCTGTGATATACGAGTCCTACCATCCTGAGCATCCTCTAGTAAAGCATAAAAGTCCTGTGTATCATGCTCATGGAGCTTAGCAAGCTCTGTAACCCTAGTATTGACCTCTCCTACGGTTATAGGTGCTATCTCAGGAACTGCCTCTGTCGGACCTACCCAAGTATCCCTAATACCATACCTAACCTCACTAATCCCCTACCGTCTCGCTTCAGCATCTACGGTGCTGATAAACCCATAATCTATCCCCTGACCTCCGGTAGGTCTAGCAATAGAACTCTCCCCGACCTCATACCTGGAGCCTAGAGTGGACGAACACAACCTCTTACGAGGTGGCTGCTCAGACTCGGGAAGATCATTTCTACGGTCAACAGGTGGTGGTATGTATAGAGATGGTGGTAGTGGTGGTAGTGGAGGTGATGGTAAGGCGGTAGTAACCGCATCAATCAAGGCTTGAGTGGAGGCCATCCTGAGTATCTGGATTTGGGTCGGACACCCAGATGATGGTAGTAATGGTGATGGCACCGGTGGTGGTGATGAAAGTGCAGGCGGGGCTGTGCACCTAGCAAGGCGCTCCCCTGCAGAGGGTGGTGATAGTGAGATAGGTGGTGATGGTGATGGAGTAGGCATGGCTTGAAGTCTCTCAACCTTTGCCTTTGGTGGAAAGGATATGGAAGCCTGAAGTCGGACAATGATCCTAGCTCCAGTGGTAGAAATGTCGGTGGAGGGTGGTGCTATACCAGGCTCTGTTCCCTCGGGTGGGGAAACAGGCTCAACAGTAGGTACAATAACAGTAGAGTCGGCCGAAGCTAAGTGCTCCTCCTCCTCCTCGTCCTCATCTTCATCATCGGCGTCATCCCCAGATGAATCGCCGTCATCATCATCTCGATCATCTCCCTCGTCCATAGGATAGTCAAGCGGACCATCCTCTATCTCATCATCCTCATACTCCTCTGGATCCTCCTCGGGATCTGACTCAATAACATATCCGGGTAACTCAGCAGTAGGCGAAACAACGGGAGGTAATGGCTGCTCCTCAACTGGAAACACATGCTCATCCTCCAACGGTATATACTCAAGGTATATAGGCTCTAGCACGAAGTCAGGATCATGTGGTTGTATGAACATAGGCTCACGCTCTTCCTCATCCTGTGGTACTGGCGGTGTTTGTGGATCCTCTGGGCCTGGTATGTAATCCGGTGATGGTGGGGCTACCGGCTGTATAGTGTTACACCCCGTCTAGGCGGAAACACGAGGTGTAACATCATGGATATCATCACAACATAATGTAGTCAACAATAGAGAGAACTAAACGAACTAAACGAAACATAAGGGACACAAAGTGTCATGAAAATACCCAGCAAACATAAAATAATATCCGACGTCTTATATTGAAGTAAAAAGGGTTTACATCAATACTAAGACATGAAATGCAACCAAAACAAGTCTAAGAAGATCAACTAACAAACATCAAATATTCAATCAAACAATAAATAAGCTAGGAGATTAAACTCCGCACGCAACCTAAGGTCTCTCTAGCCACTTCTCACATTCATATGATCTTCCTTATGCTCACCTGAAAATGATGCTTAAAAACGTCAACACAAAAGTTGGTGAGAGTCATAGGTTTTACGACACCAATACAAGATTTAAATCAATTACTGTGATTAATAAAATAAAACATGGCAGGACAGTTAAGCTAGCAATTATACAGGCTAACATGCAAACGCACAAACAACCATAACTAGGACAGAATGTGTCCCCTGATCTAACGCATATCTCACCATAAACGGGTAGGAACGTTACCCCCGATCCAACAACTCATAACACTGGGTAGGAACGTTACCCCCGATCCCAAATATGTCACTTACGCACCTAAAAGTCTACCAGCTGGAACTTATACTTAGGCCTGGACCAACACAACATTGAGTATTATTTCAACCTTCCAACTAGATTTAAATAGGTAGAACCACTACCCTCTAATCGGAATCACACAGAATTGAGTCTTATTTCAACCCTCTAGTTGGATTAAAATAGGTAGAACCACTACCCTCCAACTAGAATCACACAGCAATGGGATAGGCGTACCCCTCCGCTCAAACCAACCACACAACAATAAAGCACATCACAAATAATAACCGCATAACTGTTCATGCCTCAAGTAAAATTACATAATCACAGGCAACAAAAAACTTTATTTCCAAACACTTTGCATCATTTCCACCCCAATAAATCATAAGAAAAGAGGGGCTATAAAACTCACCTGAAGCACAAGCAGCTTCCAAAAATTATCCACACAAGCTACACAATACAAACACAAATGTGTTACATGCGACCAAGCTAAAAGCTCATGTCCATGTAACACTCATATGATAGATGTCTAAGGGTTTAATTAACCATCATGGGTCACCCCGACACCATGCCCAACCTTAACCACTTCATTAACACTTTACACTAGCTACTTTCAATTAACTCAAAATTGTAGAATTTTAGTGTCTCTTTACGTACCCAAAACCCTTACTTAATGACCTTTATAAATTATAGAAAAAATCATCTATGTTCCTTTATAAGTATATTAACTACCTTTGGATTTCCAAAAGCCATTTACATGCACAAGTACACCTAACAAAATCAAACTTCAAAACAGTCCCAATTCGGATCTGATTGCACACTAAAAGGTTTAGACTTATTAACCATACTTAGACATAAAATTAGAAGGTATACTTCTGTAGTTTCTCTATATACATATGGAACTTAACTACTGTAGAAGGGATAAACTAAATTAGAATTTTAACTTAGGGTTTTACCCTCACAAACATGACCTAAATCTGACCCGTATTTACTGTTTAGACAACTTTTAGTGTAACCAACATTTGAATGACTTCCCGACCATAAAACATTTCGAGGCCTGATTTTCTAAAGAGAAGACTCTTTTGGATTATTCATAGACTCCAGAAATATATCAATATTAGTTTCTATCATCAAGATATCATCAAAACAACACAACCCTAATTCTGCCAAACCCTAATTCAAGTTTTAACACGAATTAAACCTAACCAATTACACCCATAAGCTTCTAATTAAACCCTAATCATTATAACATGTTTATTATATCATTAATTACAGATGTTATGAAACCCTAATTCCATCATAATATTTATTACATGATTAAAAGATTAGTAACTAACAAAAGAATAGTGATTTATACCTTAAACCTTCGATTCTTGAACAATTAATCACCTAGCTAGCAAAAATAATTTTTCTTCTTTTTATTCTTGGTTTGTTCGGTCGAATAATGCACAAGGGGGGAAGAAATTTCGTTCTTAGCGTTTATTATTTGATATATATATATATATTAATAAGATAATTCCCTTAACTAGAGTTGTAGTATAATTAGACTTTATTTCTTTTTTCTTTTCCTTTTTCTCCTAAACCGGCCAAAAACCTTAATTATATATATATATTTTTTTTCTTTTATTTATTAACTATATAATTACCATCATTACCTTAATTTTCTACCAAAGCCTTTGCCAATTTGGTAAACCTTTTTACGCAAAAACTTCCTATTAAACTTTCTAATTATAATTTTCATTTCACCAACATACTTTCTATTTTTAGTAAGTTTGCTACAAACTTCTATATTTCACTCACATGCTTCCTTTCCAATAAATTACACTTCTTATAAACGCTTAACTCTTAAAACCCAAGAATTGACGTAGCAATGCATGCTACACGTCTTTCATTTCCATTATCACCACACGTGAACAAATGGAATACTTAACACCAACTCATATGCACACAAAATAAGATAATCATTTACCTCTAAAATGACATCATGCACATAAGTAACCCACTTCAACATACATATAGAACACATAGCACGCAAGAAACATAAAAAATGGACACTTAGCCATTCCTAAAGGTATAAACTAACCTGCTCAAATCACGGTTGTCACAGTATCCCCTCCTTTTGGAAATCTCGTCCCGAGATTTAACTAGTTGGTTCAACAGCACGATCAACAAATAACTGAGGATACTTAGACTTCATATAGACTTCGCGTCCCCAAGTGAACTCGGGCCCATGCTTTGAATTCCAACGAACTTTCACAAGTGGTATTCTACTACGTTTCAAACTGTTAATCTCATGATCCATAATTTCTACAGGTTCCTCAACAAAACGTAAGGTCTTGTCAATTTTGATTTCATTCAACGGAACATGCAAATTAGCATTCCCTAAACGCTTCTTCAAATTTGACACATGGAATGTGTCATGTGCACCAATCAATTCCTCAGGCAATCTTAACCATTAAGCTACAAGGCCAGTCCTTTCAAGGATCTCAAACGTTCCTACATATCTTGGTGCTAACTTACCCTTCTTTCCAAAATGCACTACGCCCTTCCAAGGCGACACCTTTAACAATACACGATCTCCCACCTCAGACTCTAACGGCTTACGCCTAAAATCAACATAGCTCTTTTGACGATCTCTCGCCGCTTTGAGCTTTTCCTTAATCAATACCACCTTATATGTCGTCTCTAGTACTAACTCAGGTCCAATCAAACTACTTTCTCTAATCTCTGCCCATATAACAGGCAACCTACATTTCCAACCATACAAAGCTTCAAACGGAGCACACCGAATGCTTAATTGATAACTACCACCAAAATCGATAACACATGCCCTCATTATATCCTCCAAAGTCTGAATCATACGTTCCCTTTGTCCATCCGCTTGAGGATGCTAAGCAGTACTCAAATCCAATCGCGTCTCTAACACTTTCTGCAGCGTCTGCCAAAACCACTAGGTAAATCATCCATCTCAATCTGAGTTGATCGTCACTAGAATTCCA
Organism: Tanacetum coccineum; assembly: GCA_026074375.1. NCBI lineage: Eukaryota > Viridiplantae > Streptophyta > Magnoliopsida > Asterales > Asteraceae > Tanacetum > Tanacetum coccineum. The sequence continues at coordinate 807 of BQNB010074433.1, read as the reverse complement.
TTCCTTGCTATTATCTCATCAATATAAATCCTTGCCAACTTCACATCTTGCAATATTCTTGTATAGCTAGTAAATAAGCTAACTTGGTCAGTCTATCGACCATTACCCAATTCACATCATACTCACTACTTTGACCTAGGAAATTTAGTGATAAAATCCATGGTGATTCTATCTCATTTTCACTCAAGTATCTTAGACTGTTGCAGTAAGCCAAAAGTCTTTGACATTGCAGCCTTCACCCCTTAAACAAATCCGACAATTGCTAACATAGGTAGCTATATCCTTTTCTACACGTGGCTACCAATACATGTCTCCAAGGTTATAGTACGTCTTATCCGCTCCCGGATGTACCAAGTACCTTGATGCATGGGCCTCAGCCATTATACTTCCTACCCATAGAACCCAAATTCGATCCATAAAGTAAAAAATTCTTGTCTCCTTTTCTTTTCATCTGTTGCTCTAAACCATGTAGCCTTTCTGCGAGTACGTTCTCTTGCTTGAACGCCTCACTTTGGGCTGCCGGTATCATTCCTCTTACTCGTCTTGATTTTACTTTCTCATTCCTACTCAACGCATCACCCATTACATTCGCTTTATCAGGGTATCACATAAATCATTCTTCAAAGTCTGAAAAGCCTCTTCTTGTTCTACGCTCTACTCATACTTCTGATTCCTCTCAGTTAGGGAAGTAAGGGGGTTCAAGAATCTAAAAAAAATCACGTTGAACATTGGTAGTAACCCGCCAATCCTAAGAATAATCTTCTAATTCCTCACTGCCTTACTCTTACTCGGGTCTACGTGATTACA